>JAQIWH010000819.1:0-39945 GCA_034695005.1 Cryptops parisi | reverse complement strand
GATTTGATATATATCGTGATTTTTTCCTTGGATATATATCGATATATATCGTGATATATATCACGGATATATATCCGACACCCTGCTTTATAAGCTTTATATTTGTTTCACTGATAAGCGATTGGCCTGTGAGACAAGGGCGACACCTGGTGACAATAATATACAGCCTATTCTTAAAATGTAACTTTTAATGTACTTGTTTTTTGCTAAATTCACAGTTCAATTTTATGGTATTTTGTCATCTAGGAATTCGAACCCATTTTGTAAGAAAAAACAGCGATGTTTCATTTATCGCCAAACGGTGTGAAATGATACCCATCGAGTGGGTCACTCGTCGCGTAGCTACGGGTTCCTTTTTAAAGCGACATCCAGGGGTGAAAGAAGGATTTCGATTCAATCCACCAAAGCTCGAGACATTCTTTAAAGTAAGATTTAAAGACGCAAAACTGAACATTAAATGTATGGAAAGTTGCTGACATAAACAATTTGTAGGATGATGCGAATCATGATCCGCAATGGTCGAAAGAACAACTGCTCTCGGCAGAACTTGTGATTGGAGAAAAGAAAATCGGGCAAGACGAGGTGGAACTCATGTCGCAAATGACCGTTTGCATCTTTGAAATTTTGGAAAAAGCGTGGAGAACCCTAGACTGCATTTTGGTGGACATGAAAATCGAATTTGGAGTCGACGTGAAAACAAGTACGAAATACATTGTTAATTCATTTTATAACCTAGCATTGCAACATTAATATATGATACTTTTTTGCAAATTTTTTGTATTGTAGAACAGATTGTCTTAGCAGATGTAATCGATAGTGATTCTTGGCGACTGTGGCCAAAGGGAGATAAAGCTCAGATGAAAGATAAGCAAGTTTATCGTGACATGAAAGAAGTTACCGTCGATGCCCTATCGGGAGTAAAAGCCAATTTCATATGGGTAGCTGAAAAGTTTAAGGTAAAAAAGAAGGATTTTTTGTTCAATGTTTAAAAAATAAACAAACATAGTGCTCATGTGTTAAGCAGCCGCCACAGCCACAGGAGGAAACGTTTGGTTGTTATTGTTAACTCACCTAAACTGGTGGGTATAGAAATCAATTTGGATTGAAAATTTATCGTTAATTGAAGAGTTGGGTGAAAAAAAAACGACGTAAATTCACTTATGTTGTTACTTCTTAAAATGCATATGTTGAATCGTTTTAGACCAGTCTAAAGCATAAAGACATTGGGTTGCCTATAATTTGCACGTTCAGGATTTTTGGAGCAAGAATATGCTGCAACGCGACTATTGTAAATCTGAAATTTTTTTTGTGATTTCTTACTTTTTGTCACATCACTTCCTGGTTGTTTCACTAGCTTGCTTCCCTTCCAAAACAATGGAAAACATTCTCAAAACAATGTCAACGAATTAGCACGATATTTGGAATAACGGCGTAATTGCATTTTTTAATTAGTCCGTGGCTTGTCAACTAAAGTTACAAATTTTCTGAAAAATCTGTTCATTTTCCGTCCAATTTCCGGCTAATACAGTTGACAAGATTTATTTTCATTCTTAACTTTGAAGGTGCCAAAAGTTTTTGCCTTTTCTTTTTTCAAAACTAAATATTTTGATGAGTTACGCTGTTATTCCATCCAACACCTTTATTGTAAGTTTTTTTCAACTAACCCAAACTGGCGTCTATAACCTTAGACACGTGGCGCCCTCATCCCCCTGGCAGCTGCTTAAAACACACGAGTACCAAAAAAAAAAACATATTGTTTGTTTTTTTAACTATCAAATCTTGAATATTTCTTAGGAATTGAAAACCCAACCATTCGCTCAAGTTGTAGCGTTGATGGGATCGATCTCCGACGAAAAGCACGCACTAGGCATCAAAAACTCGTGCAACAAGTTGCAAATCCCTTGCGAACTTCGCGTTACTTCTGCTCATAAAAGTACTTCCGAAACCCTCAACATATTGGCAGAATACGAAGGTTTGCAAACTGAATGTTTTACAGGCGATTTAATCAAGTTTGCAGATTTTTTTTTTTTGCAACTTGCCGTATATAATTTTTCCTGTAGGTTCGAACGTTCCAACCATATTCATAGCAGTAGCAGGTAGAAGTAATGGTCTAGGACCAGTTTTAGCTGGTAACACCCCTTACCCTGTGATCAACTGCCCTCCTGTAACGTCCGATTGGGGAGCCCAGGACATCTGGTCGTCACTTCGCCTTCCTTCAGGTATAGCCTGCAATTCGAAAATAAATCAACCAAATGACTACATAAAATTTTCTAATAATTTTTTTTTTTATATAGGTTTAGGTTGTTCAACGGTTCTGTCACCTGATGGTGCAGTTCAGTGTGCTGCCAGCATGTTGGCTCTGTCCGACCATGTGGTTTGGTCCAAGTTACGAGCCCAACAGCTGGACAACTGGATCAAACTCAACGCTAGTGATGTTGAACTTCGTTCTTCCAAGCGAATCTCCTAGTTTCCATTGGAATTGTTTGCTGAAGTTTAAATCTGTAACATTCCATTCTTTGTTGTGCCATTATTTTACAGGATTGTGTTCCTGAAAAGTCTAGTCGAATTTTAACCACAAAATGATACACAACATGGATCCCGACATGTGATGCTCATTTGCATACCTTACAGCTAATGCATTATCGTGACTTCACCGTGTATTATCTCACCATGGAAACAATTTCAGACCTATGTTTATATGGGTTGTTTTCTGTTTAGATGCATAACATCTGTGGCTAAAACTTGACTACACCTTTCAGGAACACCCTGTATGTTGAAAGCTTAACAGCAAGTGTTGCTTACGAATCAAACAAAAATACAAAATGTTGAAAAAAAAAATAAAAATATGCAATGATGTAATTCAAATAAAAATATTTTTAGCATGGAATCTGAGTATACTGATCAACCAATGACTATTGAGGTAAATAGATTGTGATGCTGCTCTGTCAATGGCTAAGTAACAATCGTATGTTGCCATGGAAACATTTGTGTGAGCGCAGCCACTATTCACAATTATTATACGCAGATTTGTATTAATAAATTATTAAAGTTAAACAAGTATATTAAAATGCTTTTTAAGCATACTCTTTATATACTGGCATATAGCGTCCGCCATATTTGTTTTTAATTGACAGCATATAGGCAGTGACACTCATGAGACTAAGACGGATCCATCGAGCCATTTAGCCTGTAGGAGGGTCCAAAGAATGATGGATATAGCCACCATATTGGTTTTTCACTGAAGTCAGTGTCGTTCAACAGACTAAAACGAATCCATAGACTTCTCATTCACCAAGTCGTCTTGTTTTTGTTGTGTAGAAACTCACAAGTGAAGCTAATATATTATAATAAAAATCAAAACATTTAAAACCATGGATAAACATGATATATCAGAACACGGAATACTGTAATGTCCAGTTTTATTACAAATTGCCATTAAAAATGGAATCCAAAACTAATAAAACCGCAATCAGTTGCAAAGATTTGTTACAAAAATAAGAAAAACCAATTTCTCGAGTCGTACGTCCGGAAAAAACTTCTCAACTCGGCATAAATAAATAGGGATCGGTCGGACATAAATAGGATAAAATACAGCATCATAAAATAACATTTTTCATATTCTTTTTTTTTTAAAGTGTACATACATACATTCGTGACAAAGGCAAAATAAAACGATATTACAAAGTATATAATCTTTGGTTTTTCTGAATCGGGTTTAAAACGCTGTTCATACCTGAAGTGGAATATCGAAACGTTTGTAAGTAAACTCGGTGTAAAAAATATGTGTTTTCTATTTATTTTTTGTCCCACGTAAAAAAAATCACAATATACGTTACAAAAACAGGCATGAAATTGGTGTTTGTATGATAAACACTAAACTTCGATGCTTTGAGCTCCTAATTTTTATTTCTCCTGTGCAATATCGAACTACGAAAAGCTAGCGTACTAAACATTTTGTAAAAAGAAACGTAGTGTAAACTTGTAGCAATTTGAGTTGAAGAACAACAAACTCGCATCATAGTAAAAGCATCGAAAAAGCTGTGAAAATGATATGTCCAAGTTATTAAAATACTTATTAATAGGCCAACTCATGAATGGCAGTTTAACTGGAAAACGTTATCAAATAGCATGGACCACGCTGGTTCAATGGAGATCTAGGAATGCTCGAAAAAAAAAGCGACATGTGTCAAAATATTTTTTCACTGGCAACAACAATGTATCGCTGTAGCGTTGGTAACACCGTACGAGTAAAAAAGCGTTCATATTTTGCTTCCACGATATATCATGCAAAGCGTGTAAAGCTCGTGAAAAATGACGCGTTTTGTATATTTTGAGAATCATTTTGTGTTGTTCCACGGAGACGAAAAAATGTGTACCACCAAAAAAAAATGTACGGAGTCGTTTGTTTTTGTTTAAAAAAGAGCAGTGAAATATTATTCTACTACATTTTGAATGACACGACCGTATGACCCGATCGAAAAAAGACAAGTCGGGTATACGTACGTTGCATTACACAATACTGGAAAAATTACTAAGCGGACAAGCCGGTTACGGCAGTAAATATTAAAAAAAAAAATATACGTACGAAAAAACATTCTGAGAGTCAGGTTCACAAAAAAATTAAAATAACATTGAGTGACATATATATATATAAACAAAATAAAATAGATATCAGAACACACTGAGATTTGCATATCCGCAATATATAAGAAACGCAGCGATAGCTGCGAGAATGTAAATTTATATCAAACTGCACGTCGCACAAAGATTCAACGTTTGTGACATTCTAAATATCCATACATGGAATACAACATTGTACTTAATGTGTACTGTATACTGGTTCATAGATGAATTTATTTTTTAAACAAAAAATGGTTATAACGTGAATAAATTTCTGTTAAGTTTAATTCCGTCGATTAATACGATTAAATTGTTTTAACCATGATTCAAATTCAAACTAAAATCATAGTCACTTGTTGCACGTCGACCATTAGACGTGCAAATCCACTCTAATGCAATTATTATGAAGTTGATGAGAAATACGGATGTTGTAAAATATCCATTAGTTGTGAATTACCAAATTATTTGACAGTTTTATTTTTTTCTAGTCAACTTCATAATGATATCATATCGAAGAGTTCGTAATAAATCCGTATGTGAATTAACAGCATCGTTGCAGTAAACTATTCAACAAACATTCGAAATATTCTTCGTATGAAACAAAATTAACTTTTTGATGGATTTCCCTCGCTTTGAAACGAGATGCATTAAAATCACGAAATTTCGACACGTTTAACAAATTCAAATTTTCGAGTTTGGTCAACATTATAGGACTTCCTTCAAAATTTGAAATGAGTTTCTTTCTTGTTTTGTTTTTCAAATTTAAATAACTAGAACGAGGGTTTAAAATTCAAAAGAAAAAATACAAAAAAGAGATCCTTGGGTTACCCCTAGCACAAATTCGATTTCGAGTTTGGTCTATATTTTTATTATTATATGGCTTCCTTCAACCTTTAAAACTAGTTTTTGTTTTTTCAAATTTAAATATCTAGAACGAGAGTTTAAAATTCAAAAGAAAAAATACAAAAAAGAGATCCTTGGGTTACTCCTAGCACAAATTCGATTTCGAGTTTGGTCTATATTATTATTATTAGTAAGCCAAATTGGCTTCCTTCAACCTTTAAAACTAGTTTTTGTTTTTAAAATATAACTTACTACCATCTACTAATATATAACGAGGATCTAAAACGCCTAAAATGCATAAACAAATTTTTTTTTTTTAAAAAAAAAGATCCTTGAAGAAAAAGGAGATCCTTGGGGTACACCCTAGCTGAACTAGGAAAACTTGTTCAAAACTACGCCAACGTGAAAATCGAGCAATTTGCAATTATCATTTTAAAACATTTCGTCGTCAAATCTAAAACATTTCGTCATCGTCTTGCGAGAGATCGTTTACTCCATTGGGAGAAAGCAACACCGAGTTGGGAAGACTATCTTCCACCACTCGAGACGAGCGTCGGCTATTGAAGTAATGAGGTTCTTTATCCAATGCTGTCGACTGAAAAAACAGACAAATTTTTTTTGTTTCGCTAATACAACACCCATCAAATAATGAAATATAGTGACGGACAAAATTTCTTTCATTCCTCTCTGGTATTCCGCAGTGATCTTCAGCATCCGAAGCTTTAGCCGACGTTCACATATACGTGTACAGCCATAGTTATTAACATGTAACAGCATGTACATGCAACACTCAGCCAGAAAAACCCCAAGTTCAATCTTAATATAAATTATAACCCCCCCCCCCAAAAAAAAATAAAGCTTACAAAGCCAAAATAAATAACATGTAAAGCTTGAAGGCAGCCAAATCGAAACAAAATGTGGAAAACGTCGTATTCCATGTACTGAATATTTTAAGAAATGAACATGCAATTGAAATAATAATAATAAAAAATGTTGTTTAAATTGACATGTAGGTTGACATTCTTGACCCAAAACATAAAATAAAATTAAATCACACACAGGTATGTACATTGTTCGTGAGACATTCATATATACAACACTTTTGAATTGCTTTAAAGCAAGGCTGTAAATTTTATAATAAATATTTTTTTTATATATATATATATTTTTTTTATAATTTATATTTTTTTCCTATGGGACTTTTTATATATATATATAAATTTGTATTTTTTATATATATACATATCCAACCATTGCACAACCCTTCAAGCAGCTCATCAAATGAACTCATTCCAAATAAACATAGTTATCGTCAGTGTCATGTTCAATTGAAAATACTATGCAACAAAAACATAAGATGCTCGTCCAAAAAATATTTAAATAATACATACTTAAAAACAAAACAAAATCAAAGGTGAAAAATCTAGCAGAACTCTTTTATGCATACTTTGTAACATCAGCTACTTACAGCGATCAAGGCAATACCAGCTGATTTTGAGGATGACTTGACTTTCGTGTCGAAATGAACACCGAGTTCGTGAGACACTTTTTCCTGAAGATCGTTGTCCAGAGCTGTATCATCCTACAGATAAAGAGCAATGCGAATTAATTTATTTCAATCATTAAAAAGCTATAACTGATAGAAAAACGTAAGTGCATTAAAAATTCTTTTTAAGCATATGCTTTATGTACTGGCATATAGCGTCGTCCGGCATATTGGTTTTTAATTAATAGCATATAGGCAAGTGACACTCGTGAGACTAAGACGAATTCATGGACAGCTCAATAGTCAAAATCCATCGAGTCCGTCTTGTTTTTGTATGTAGAAACTCACGCACTCACAAGTGAAGCTAATATGAAAGAGTATAAAGAGAAATCAACACTTACTGCCACCCAAGGATGATCGAGAACTTTTGTTGCGCTGAACCTTTTCTCAGGTTCTACCTGAAGCATGTATGTGATCAACTCCTAAAATCAAAATCAAGACATTTTTCAAACAACATGTCACTATAATTAATAAGAAAAACTACAGGGCGTCCTGAATGATCTACTCAAATTTTCACCACAAATGCTACGCATCAAGACAAACAAACAAACCCATATAAACATAGATCCGGAAATGCTCTCCTTCAACTATAACACAGGGTGAAGTAACGTAAATACATAAGCATGTGGTCTTACAAAAACACTGTAAATATGCACATCCAGACCTATGTTTATATAGACTTGATGCTTTGTTTTGATCTATAGTTAAAACAAATTTGAGTAGATGTTTCACACTGTATCCATAATATCTAGAGAGAGGGGGGGGGAGGGGGTAAACAGTAAACTGGTTAGTTTTAGATAATAAACAAAACACAACACTAGTCGTACCTTGGCAGAATTTGATACTTCGTCCCAATAAGGAGAAGTGAACTCGTATCGACCCGCCAAGATCTGATCAAACAATTCATCCTGGTTGTTGGTCTGGCTCACAAAGGGCGGAAAACCGCAAAGCAAGATGTACATAATCACTCCAGCTGCCCAAACGTCAACTTTACGACCGTACCTTTAAATACCAATAAACACATCTTTTACGTCACCATTGATTTCTTTTGATTTAGTATATAAAACACAATTTGATAAGCAAATAAACAAAATACCCAGTTTCAGCAAGAATTTCAGGAGCGACGTAGGTCGGAGTTCCGCAAACTGTGTATAAAAATTCGTAAGGTTCGTTCACTTCAACGGCTAAACCAAAATCCCCAAGTTTCAGAGATTTCGTTCCGTTGTCGTCTTCGTAAACCTACAAACAAAAATTTATCGCATTTTTTTTTCTTCAGATATTTCATTATTTTACGTACAGGGTGTTCCTATGTACCAATTTTTAACCACAGACGTTATGCATCACAACAAAGCCAAAAAAGACTCAAGTTTGGAAAGGAAGCATTTCCGGATCCATGTTCACATGGGCGTTTTTATTTGTTTCGATGCATAGCGCTTGTAGTTAACTTTAAAACTAGACCTTTTAGGAACACCCTGTAAAACAATATTTTAAAAATAATAATAATAATACTCACCAATAAGTTTTCAGGCTTAATATCCCTGTGAACTATCTTACGTGAATGCAGATACTCGAGTGCACTTGCCAAATTATGAATCATTCGGCTCGCATCTCGCTCGGTGTATTTAGTGGCACCAGCAATAGCGTCAAATAAATCTCCACCCTAGTAGTGATAAAAAACAAACGAACACAAGTATAAGTGACACACCTACAATCACATTCATGTCTAGATTAGGATGTACTAACCTTGACCAACTCCATAACTAGGTATAGCTCAGTTTCAAAATCGTACTCCTCCAGTAACAGTACAATATTTGGGTGATTGACTTGGCGAAGAATCGAAACTTCGTTTTCAATCATTTGCTCCTAGTAAAATGAATTAAAAATTATTCCCACAAACCGATCACTTTCTTGGACCAATGAATAAATAAATAAATAAATAAATAAGTTTGAAGTTGTTTACCCACCTTTCCTTTACATTTGTTTTTATCAATGATTTTTAACGCATATTCCCGTCTGCACGATCTGAAAAACAATTTGATAGTAACAAATTGTGAAATATATAATATTCGAAAGGCAGCGCAATGGCAAGCCACACGTTTCAAAAAAACGACATATACTATATACTGTGTGTCGCATAATTATTCGTTTTCATAAAGAAATAATTATTTTTACTTTTTTTTTTTTTACACTTTTGTTTATTAAATAAACAACTGAAAAGTGATTGAACACTTTTCATTAATTTTGTCTATTTTTTGTTTAAATAGAAAAAAAAGTGAAATTTGGTTTAACTTTTTATTTTCCGACTTCATGGGAATTTCAAAAATATAAAAAGACGGGAGGGTGAAGGATGCTAAACAATTTGTTGAAATACAATATATTTTTAATTTTAAACAAAAAATGTTTAAAATTAAAAATGAAAGTTGAACCAAATTTCACTTGCTTGTTTGTTTTTGCAAAAAAAATACACCAAAATTGATAAAAAGTGGGTATAAAATGTTTTAGAGTCGTTTTTTAATACTGTGAAATAAAATAAAAAATAAAAGTTAAGAAGTTATAATAAAAACAAATAAGGTAATAGTAAAAAAAACAAAAAACAATGAAATAACCCTGTACAAGATATTAGATTCTTCAACATTCATAACACCATAAAAACAAGTAAATTTGTAAATTTTTAACAAAACAAATGTAGAGGCATCAATATACTTTTACAAATCTAACACCTAGCAAATTAAAATCCCACGCTTACCTTTCTAAGCATTCCCGAACGACTGCGAAATTTCCATCTCCGATGATCTTCCCAATGTCGTATTTGGATGTGATTTGAGAGGGGAAGAAAACAGGTTCGCTTGGATGGTGCCCGTTCTGAATCTTGGTCTAAAACAAAATGCAAATAACATTTTCATTTCTAAAATGTCAAAAACAACCTTTAAAAAAAATTGCCTCTTTTGGCGAATACTCACCGGTGACTTAGATCGATGCTTTCTTGAAAGTTTTGGCGACGACGATGAAGAATGACCATCGAGTACAACTGCAAAATCAACAAACAATTATCAACAACAAAATTTGTTAAATTTAAATTGTCAAATATTTCACACTAAACTGTGAAAATAAACGAGTTGGGTTTAGTTAGGAAACTTTACCGAAACCAGGAGAAATTATTTCTTTACGCTTCATTTGGGGCGAATTTGGCGATTTTCGTGATTTTCTTGGCATCGCTGGACTCTTGGCATATGAAGTAATAGATTTGCATTCTAAAAAAATAAAATAAAATAATGAACAAATTAAAAAAAAAATTGAACATATAAATATAATATAGCAAAAAAATGGTGAGAAAACTTTTTTGGCGTTATGATATACTATGGAGACTTAGATAAAATTAAATATGTTTTATTTATTATATAAATTTATGCTCAGAAATTTATATCAAAAAAAAAAGAGTTGAAAACACAGAAAATTAAATACTAAAGATTTTATGTTCAATATTTGTTCATATGCATAATTATGATCTATGACATTGTCACATGTTCAATGATGTCACAAATCATTAATGATGGCTTCATCCAATGCCATGCCCATAAATAAACCACTGGTTATGATTTGTGAAGTAAAATCAATTTTTTTTAAGTGTGTTTAAGAATACAGACTGAAAAGATGAGTTTAAACACAAAAATAATAAAACGTACGAGAAATAATTTGAAATTCTGGCATAAAAGGGCGTTAAGTAGTAACATTTTTGTCAAACATGAGCTAGAAGCATTTTCGAATGTATTAAATGCAAGTCTACCTTCCTAACGCATAATTTTGAGCCAAACAACAAAATGTGAAAACATGTTAGAAGTGTGAAGTAGCCCATCGATGTGTCAACAAATTTATATTTTGTTCTTAATTAAACGATTAAAAGACGATGTAACACTATTCCCAATTTCTTATTTAGCTTTACAAATACAATTTTTATTAAGTTATTAACACTTAGATTTTTAAGTTCTCTTTAACAAGTATAGCTCTTGGCAGTTTGTATTATCCAAGTTAAATTACAAGCAATTTGCACATTAAATACAAGTTGCTAATTATTAGCTTAATCCAGCATCCAAGCAAATGTTCTTAAATTGCCATTTGTGAACAAACTTCCTTATCAATTAAAAATTTCCAGTAAGCTTGCAAATCAAATCTCGATTAAAAAAGTTAATTTCAATAATATAGTTACTAGTTAAATTAAAATGTCAATAATTTTAAACGAGCACATGTGTGTTGAAAAAATTCTTATTACTCGTTCATTCAATGTCAAGCTCAGTAGCTCACATAGCCACATGGCAGATTGGCGCAATACAAATAATTATAGGTAATTAACTAACACCGTTAGAGAAAAATCTTTAAACAAACAAATGCTAAAAAGTACATCAACTAATCAGCATATAATTAGACTTATCCATTACTGTTACCCGATTTTATAATGCCAGTTACATACGAGAGAACCCAGTCATGTTGCTTCAAGGATACCCAATGGACCACCGAGTTTCGCCAGCAGTTAGCCACGTTCATACAGTAGACGGTTATCACTGACTACTTATGTATATGATGATACAAGGTGCTGATGTCCATGACTTACACCTTACAGGGTGGAATTTATCGCAACAAATTCCAATTCCTAGATCTGATACTTGAACGTCTTTTAATGCAATGTGAATGTTAGTAAAGCCAAACTTCTTAGCCAATCGTAAAAAAAAAAACCACGTTAATGTTTGGTTGGGTATTGATCGATATCGTCAAATTTGTACAGTTTTAATAATGAATGAATAAATAAATAAATGTTTTACAGGAAGCTGCAGAGATGCTTATGTTATGAGTATGACCAAATGGTGTTACAAAAAAATACTCTCCCTTATTTTGATGCGATACATAATACCATCCAATAACATACATTTGTGCTACCAATTAATTTCGAATGATCCTATGAACTGATACATATATGGACTTCCCAACTTTTATTAACCACGAGTAAGTAAATAAATAAAAAATATCGTCCAACTAAATACAAAATGTCATCCAGGAAATACAGACTAACAGAACAGTTACTTGTTACAATATGCAGTACTTGTTTTAATATACTTGACCTTGATTGACATTATTTGACGATATTTTGAATTGCATTAAATCAGTTTTTTGTTTTTGTTCTATAACATTTTGTCATGGAACTGAATAACTGAACACATCTTACAGGAAGCTGCAGAGATGCTTATGATATCTCAGCTTCATAATGAATATGCAAATGATAGAAATCTGCTTACATATTAGTTCATTGAAAAAAACAAACCATAATCGAATTTGTTGTCACATTTGATTGACACCCATGAAATTACATGCAAGATTTTGACGAAATCCCTTATTCTGTCGTTCGTACATTTTTTCCGATTTTTACATAAAGTTGAAATTAAATCAGACGTCGCTTGTATTTATCGTCTTAAATTAGTTATTAAAACAATACTATTAAAATAAATCAACACGCTTACCATCAGAATCCAAGTCGAAGTCATCGTGACTGTACTTTTCCGGCCCATATGCAATGAAAATGTCATCCTCTTTGAAGAAGTCAGCAAGACACGCAACCTGGGAAGAGTGAAACGACAAGCACCATTGACACCTCATGTATAAAACACTCATTTGCGTTTTCGAGAGAATGACTCATTTAAAACTCACCGGTTTTCCATCGAGCGTGAATATTTTTTTCACCACCCCGCTGTCCAACTTGATAGCAGCCGTGATGTCACTCAGCACTTGGTCGAATGAATGTGCAGTTTTCTTGTTCAGAAGGATTCTCACGGCTTTGCGTGGTTTGATGCCATTGCGTATCACGGTCACCAGTTTCGGATGGATGAAACTTTTCACTTCGTTCTCCAATTCCAGCTTCGAGAAAGATGCATTTTCGTGCTTGTTCTTGTTCACGTTCCAGTGCGGATTTTCGTTTTTCATGTAGTCCAGCTTCTTGAACGAATCCGTCGACGAGCAGACGTAACTGTGCTCCTCTTCCAGCTGATCCAAATCGACGATCTTCCTTCCATCGACTGTGAAGATATGTCTGACGCCTTTCGGCAGGTTGGCCTGGTCCGTCAAACTTCTGGTGAGATCTGCCAGCAGAGATTCGAACGAACGGAACCTCTCAGAAGTGACAGCGTAAATGATGCCTTTGAAGAACTTGTCGCCGTTTCTGTAAAACCGGACTCGTTTCGCCTTCGCCTTCTCGGTGCACAGTTTGTACAAACTAGTTCGCATCAAGCATCCGTGAGCACTGTGCGTCGGACTGGCTCTTCCGCTACGCGAAGTAGTTTTACGTCGATTGTCGCTACGAGTCACCGAACTTGAGAAATGCTCCTCATATCCATTCTCGGCCATCATCTTGTCTGCCAAAAAGAAAGATAAAAAACAAAAACAAAATCAACAGATAGTTTTAAATCAATCAGAATTGTACAGATCCTTAAAAACTACCATACAAACTAAAATACTGAAAGAAAAAACAAGTAGAATGTACAGTAAAGTCTCTCTAGTCCGACACATCCAGTAACCCGACTTTCGATAGGTAGCAGGTCGGTACATGAAACGTGACTTTAAACGCAAAAAAATTGACGAATTTCGTGTGCCATGCAATGATATTGAAGATGGACTAACTGCTGTACCTAGGTATTTTTCTTGTTTTGATACTTTGTACAATCCCATGTATTGTGTTGTGTGTTTAGTTTTGCTGTCTTGGTGTATTAGTAAACAATGATTTGTTCCCAAAATCCGACAATCTTCAGTAATCCAACACCCGCTGGTCCGATATACATCGGATTAGAGAGATTTGCTGTACAGTAATGCTTTTTAAGCGTACTCGTTATATACTGGCATATACCGTCCGCCATATTTGTTCTTAATTAACCGCATGTAGGCAGTGACACGTGACTCGTGAGACTAAGATTGATCCATACACCTCTTTGGAGGGATTTTTGATAAATTCATCAAAATTCAAAATCCATCGAGTCCGTCTTTGTATGTAGAAACTCACAACTCACTCACAAGCAAAGCAAATATAAAGAGTATAATAAAACGCAAAGGAATATAGCATAAAGTTATTTCTAAAAGAAAAACAGTAGTTAAAATTTTAACCACAGATACTAGGCATCAAAGCAGATAACCCAGATAAACATGGGCCCAGAAATGTTTCCCTTCCGAGATAACACAAGGTGAAGTCTCACCATTGCATAAGCCTGCTGTATCATAATCACTGTAGATATGTATTTCCAGACCAATGTTTATATGGACCCTTTCTTTGTATTTGTTTTGATGAGTAACATCTGTGGTTAAAATTTAACTAAACATTTTAAGAACGTGGACCCGATGGTCTATTTACAAAAATGTCTCATTTTCACTGGTCTAATTTGGTGATGGCTCACACGAGACAAGATCACCGTGAATCACACCGAGACTGTTTTAAAAATCCACGTTGTTTACAAACCATGAATGTAAAGTGTGTCAACTCACTTAAAAGTGTTGAGCACATTCAAGGTTAATTACAGTGTTTCCTAAATGACACACTGAATGAGATCATTAACCTATCACACGAAACTTGCAATATATGGAATATAATAATGAAAATGATGATAATTTATTACAAAACTTAGACTTTCTTGATGCATGGGTACACAATTTAACAATAATGTGAATAGCTTAACTGGCGACATAATTCCTCGCCACACGAATCCAAATCTAGGTCGGTTCTTTATAATATAATGATACGGTACAGCTATCTGCAAATTGGAGATCGATAACTGAGAGTTCAATGGATATAACCCTCAACAAAAGATAAAGAGCTGTTTCCATTTATAACAGACAACAATATCTATACAGGGTGTTCCTAAATCTAGTCAATTTACTAACTACACATCAATACAAAGCAAACAATCCATATAAACATGGGTCCGAAAGAGTACTTCTTCCTAGATAACACATGGTGAAGTCACGTAATTGCATAGGCCTATTGTCGCATAATCGCTGTAGGTATGCAAATGAGTAAGCATTCCCGGAACCATGTTATATGGATTTTTTTGCTTGTTTTGATATGCATAGCAACTATGATTAAAAAATGACTTCAGACTTTTACCATGGTACATTTGATGTTGATGACAAATGTATTCAATAAATTTTAACTTTTGGTAGCAAACTTCGAGTTTAAAATTTATTCATTCATTCTTACATAATCAGCTTTAAATGTGATCATTATGAGATAAACCATTCTGCCTACTTAGCCTCGGTCTCATTATTAATTGTACTTGTTAAATGAATAAATAAATGAATGACTGACTTCCAAATTGATTTCGTGATTATTTCTAATCTGTTAGTAACTAAACCACTTACCACCAGTTAACTCATAGTTGAAAATAAATGCTTAACGTATTAAAATATTCTAATCAATAATTCTAACAGCACAGATTAAGTATATCTCAATTAACGTCATATCTCACGTTTATTAACACGCAATGTGAAATGTGTTCCATGTATTTTGTATTATCATCAATTGGAAATCGTGTAAAGTGGCTCATACATCAAAGAATGGGTTTCATAATGAATCCGACACAATGAGTAGTGTTGTGTTGGTGACAAACTCATAATGTCACATTTATGACATTGACACGCAAAACAAGTACTGTGTGTGTATATAACACAGGATGAGTTTTAAGAATAGTTCCATAGAAATATTATAAAAGCTGTATTATAATGAAAATATTGTGGGATATAATATACTATTATACCTGCTCTCTACAGGGTGGTATTTTCATTGACCTTGAAACATAATTTCATAGATTTTGCATTGTTACATTAGAAAATACTGTGTAAGTCACATTTAAAAAGTTGTAGGCGATGGTCCATTTAGTCATAATCCCCCAGTGTGGTTTCATTCATTTTCAACAAACCAAATAAAACAAAAATTTAATAAACAATAGCTATTATAAGTCAAGATGTTGCTACAACAGCTTCTCTGCAGATCATCAATACTGTGCAGCAGAGTGATTTTAGTTGTTTGCATGGTTAATTAAATCGGAACTTACCTAACAACTAAAATTTGAAGAAAAAAAAACTGAAAATACGATTTTAAAAAACTTTTAGAATCATTTTGCTACATCATATTGATGATCTGTAGAGAAGCTGTTGTAACAACATCTTGCCTTGTAATATCTATTGTTCATTTTTATTTCAGTTGAAATAAATGAAACCACACTGGATTACGACTAAATGGGAGACCTTTGCCTACAACTTTCTATAAAATATGACCTGGCAGACCATGACTCATACTTTCTAATGTAACAATGTGAAATCAGTGAAATTTCATTTCAAGGTCATGGAATCACCACCATCATAGAGTCCTCAAGTCCAGTGGAATCTAGTTATTATAATCAATGATAATGTTATCAAATCGACTATTGTTATCATAAACAGTCTGTCCCAAAATACTATTTAATCATGGTTATAACTCATGATTCAATGTTTTTTTAGCCATCGATTAATGTTATCAGCTGGTTATTGTTATCAAAAAACATTTAGTCCCCAAGTGATCATAATAACCCTATTCCACTACGTATATCGAAAACTCAATATTTTCTAGCCTTTATATTTCTATAGAATCATACTTAAAACTTACCCTGTTTAACACAATATCAATACAATACTTATAACATAATATCATGAACTGTTATGGCACAATATAAATTTTCAATGCTTTTTTTTTTTTGCATTCGAGCCAAAATGGTCTAAACAACTCAAAATAAAAAATTATAATCCACCACAGTGAAATATCGATTCAAAGAATGTATAAAAAAAGCTTTTCAACCTTGACGCTTAAACACTGTGCACTTGAATTATGAGCATTACCAAGACGCTACCAAAATGGCCAATGATCTCCATCATACATTTACATGGAGTGAATCGATGGTGATTTAAATGAATGGTAATAAGGAACCAAATCATAAATCTAAAATTAACTCCTGAGGAATAATGAGGAACAATGAAACAGGGTAGTAGAAAAGAATATAATAAAAAAGGTGGGAAGAATGCAATACATGGAACAGAACCCATTCATGGGGAACTCCATCAGGAATTCTGCAAAGATCGTCATCTGGTGACCAATGCCGTCGCAGACCCTCAACAGCCTGTTGGTTTACTACTCCATGACTCACGCTCATGAATTTAATAAGTGCTGCTGATTTTCCACTTATTGTTTTCTTTAATATACGAGACGCTACAACAAGACAATGCTTTGTTTCTTTCACGGCTCATTTCTCTTTCTATACTTCATTCACAGCTTTCCATTTCTATAAAGGGGTACAAGTGGAATATGGTTATTATAATCTCGGGTACTGTTATCATGATCAGTCATTCCCATCCTACTGTTTAATGTTTTTATCATCAATTGTTTAATGTCATCAGCCGGTTATTGTTATCAAAAAAGCACTATTAATTAAAAAAAATTTTAATAGTCCCAAAGTGATCACAATAACCGGATTCCACTGTAATATACAATTCGAAAGTAAAGCTCACCGCAGTGCCTCTTCTCAAAATTGCATGAAGCTTATTAAATTGTTGCTAATGTATAGGTTCGTTTTAATGCCAAATAAATGGATTCGTGATATACATCACACAAACACATGGAATCCATTACACGGTTCGCTTCATTAATTGAGCAAGACGTAATGTGAATATTATGCAATATATCAATTTTCCATATAGTTTGTTATGCAACAAACTTGTTAATGGTGCATTTTGTCCAGCAAAATAAAATGTTTATATATATATATTTTTATTCATAATTTTTTGTATCAATATTTAGCAGATACGGTATTATATAGAGTCATATAATTATAGATGAAATAATAGAAACAATCATATAATTATAGGCAAATATTAGAAATAGTCATATAGTTACAGACACATATTAGAAAATGGTCATATAAGTACAGACAAATCATAACTTATAGACAAATATTAAAAATAGAATAGTCAAATAATTATAGACAAATATAAATAGGATAGTCATATAATTATGAACAAATATTAGAAATAATATAATTGTAATATGTGTGTCCACACAACACCAACACTATAGCTAATCTCTCGTTATAAAAATCAATTATCCTATATTTTTGTCATACATGAAACTATTATAAAAAATATGTACACTACATAATATTATATTTTGTATTAAAAAATTCTATATATTTATAAAAAAATATATAGGAAGAAATGTGTAAAAAAAAAAGTACACTTTTTTTGCTCATACATGTACCTCTGTCATGAAATATGTACACCAATACACAACAAATAGTGTTATTAGTGTACACTATTTGAGTTTTGGAGAATAATTTTACAGTAATATAAACCTATATCACTGTATGATAAGTCTTTTCCAGAAGCTACAATATAAACATCCTAGATTATTTGGACCATTTTAAGTGTAGGAAACCTCAATTATTAAGGTCATCAAATAATAACATCACTCGTCAACCTTGTTATACTGTCCTTATAAAAATCAGTGGCAACTATTCTTGACTTCATTTTAATGTCACTATATACATATAACTTAAAATCCCATATAATTTATTAACCGACGTTATCCGAATATTATTTTCGTCAATAAATACTCATTCTAAAACATCCATTTTTTTTATAAATAATAACTATAAACAGTGTATCACATCTTATAGTTGATTCTAGTATTAAATACTATTAATACCTTGATAAATATATATAATTTTTTAAACTGGCATCAGGAGAGTGAAGCATGAGTAAACCTACAAACATCTGAAGACGGTTGAAATGTCATTTGCCTTTACGGGAACAAGTGAGAAACTCAACGTTAAATAAACGTACGTTTTTATAAATGATAAGCTAACGTTAAGTTGAAATTATTTTCAATTTTTTTTTTACCTTAGTTGGCGGTTTCTTAGACAAATCCACAGACGTGGAAGCACAAAACCTCTACAAAGCCGAATCGATCAATTGATTCGGTGGGGGAGATGATGTGATGATGATGAACAGACGAAGAAAGTTGTCACGTAAATGCAAGGTCTGCCAACGACGCCTATGAACAAAATTGGTAATGGTGACTCATTCTACCAGGCGATTGTAATCGGTCGAAAAGCATTTTTCCTTTACTATGAACCGATTAATTGATCAACTATATAAATATCAAAATTTTTATTATAATTTATTTATTTTAATTACAATTTATTATTATATAAAATATTAAATTTTTATTGTTAAAATCAAAATCTAATTTTTATTTTTTATTATTGAAAATTTTATAATTTATAAAATTGAAATATTAAATTTTTATTATTAAAATCAAAATAAATTTTTATTAAATTTTTTTGTAACTTATTATTAAAATATTAAATTTTTATTATTAATCAAATTTTAAATACTTCACATAAAACTAGAATTTTTTATGAGGTATTTTAATTGAATATATTAAAAAAAAAAATTAAATATATTAACTTATTATAACTATCATATAAAATATTTTAAAAATTAATAAAGTGTATTATAAAATAGCGTTATGTTACTTATTTTTCTAAATTATTCTATAAATAGTTATTTTTGGTCAATGGCCTGTAAAATTAAAACAATAAAAATATATTCAACGTTAAAAATGTTATTTAGTTTTAAATGGTATATTTAAAAAATTAAAATACTATATAATTTTTCATGTTATTAAAATTAACATAAAAATCTTCACCAATGAAAAATATAAAATTAAAAATGATAGTTGTAATTAGTTAGCCTATGTTACCTATAAATTTATTGGTTTTTGATTAATTGTAATTAGTTAGCCTATGTTATCTATAAATTTACTAGTTTTTGATTATACTCTATCCCAAATTAGCTGGCACAATTATGAGGAAGTTAAATGAATCAGCCAATGGTTGACGAGCGTACCTCTCACACGTTTCAGTTGCTGTGTGATCAGTGGTCACACAGTGATCACCTAGCTCGCCCCTTGGCTGCCTCAAGCTAATTCCGTGTCAGCTTATGTGAAATGGAGTATAGTATCTTTGCCACAAAGTTATAATACACAAATTGGGTAATCTCGTAGTTTACTTTGCTAAATGAAAGTGATGCAACTTTGATATGGAACACAGGTAACCATGGAAACTGGCACAAATACGGAAGCCAGCTTAGTTAAAACTAAAACATCAACGAAAAACATCTTATAGAATCATTGATGATTCAATAATAATTAAATCATACATTTAATACGTTTTTTGATTTTTTAACTAATTTAACCTGGTCTCCATACCCATAAAACACAGGTGCATTGCTGTCATTTAGCAACGCATATGAGAAAACCAAAAATTGTTACCTGAAGGAAATAATAAAGAAAAAAAAAAGTTAATTAATTTTATGAAACATAAAAATAAAAATGTGTATCACAGATAAGGAAAAAACACTACATGTTTTCAAACAAACAAAAAATGTAACATATTGACCCATTATTAAAAATGTTCAAATAGTTTTATGAAAATCGTGTTGCAAAACAAAATAATAAAAAAATATAGTTTAAAAAACAATGTACAGTTAGAATCATCTGTATCTCCGATCAGTCTCAAAATTTGTTAGTTTAACTGGAAAATTTCTTTTAAAAAAGTGTTAATTCAAAATGAAGTAAAACCAATCATGAATATAATTGAAGGGCCTGGGTGTAAAAAAACAGTGTCAAGTAACATTTTTGTCAAACATGACCTGGAAGCATTTTCGAATGTGTTAGGTGAAATTCTACTAAATTCTAAATTTTGAGCAAAACAATAGGTGCAAAGATATTAGTGAAAGAAAAGTGTGAAGTAAGTAGCCCAAAGACAGCAAGGCAAGTTCAGATTTTTAAACGCGTTTTTCCTCGAAATTTTACTTAACACCCTTTTACACCAGGCCCTTCGATCGTGCCAAGATGATCAGAACTTTGACAATCAACACATCACGTCGAAAAAACAATAACAAAAACAAACAGCAGATTATCATATTATTCAGCTCGCACAGAATTTTGGTTAGAACTTATGTATTATTTTCATAAGTCTAAAATTTTTTCATACTTTATAATATTTAAATTAAAAAAAAAAAAAATAAAGATTTCACGTGTATTATACCAAAACAGAACAGTGTATTAATAAATTAACTTATTGATGATGATGAATAAAGTTAGCCCAGTCAGTTTAGTTCACAATGACAACATGTCAGTTGCTCAAAGTTGAACACTCAGAATGCAACATGACATCACTTACAATTTCCTGTTGGTACCAACTACAACAAAATAAACTAAAACAAGCAACTCAACAAAACAATTATTAACATTGTAAAATAAAATCGGAAATTAGAGATATTTTGATCAACCCGTAGCTTGAAGTTAACTCTTAATGTACCACATAACCACCTATGATCACTGACATGCCAGAGCATTTTTAACCTACAATCCACACATTCATATTTTTTAGTAGTAACCAATGAAGTTTGAACAGTATTTTTCAAAGTTACATAAACTTAAGCTGTATTTGCAGGTGGATAGTTTCAAGTAGCTTGCAGTTACCACCTCTTACAATGTACGACATAACCACTTATGATCATTGATATGGCAGTGCTTTTTGACCTTTCACGTTTTTAGTAGAATCAAGTAACCAATGAAGTTTGAACATTATTTTTCAAAGTTACATAAAAAGTTAAGTTGCATTTGGATAGTTTTAATTAGAAAATGCCCAAATTTTATTGGTCGCCAACTAGTCGAGTTTTTGGTATTTCAACGAAATTCCTATTTGATTCAATTATGAAACCAACTTTAAGATATGCGTACATAACTTGATAAAATTCAATGTGCACTTGATAATTATAACCAATTTTAACATGTGAATAATCGTTTTAAATCGGTGTTTTAAAAGGCAACATTTTCGATACAAAACATGATTACACGCATTTTTGTATAATAAACATAAAACTTTTAACTACAAACAAAGAACTCTAAATTATACATTTTTAAAATTTATTTTCAATTTTAACTACAAACTGTTAAAGGGGGGCCACATGCCTTGAAGCATGCAGATAAAGTAAACCAAAAACAATTAAAAACGTTTATTATACAAAGAAACAGTGTAATCATAATTTCAAACATTTTATCACGGACCTTTCCCGTTTTGGGCCTGACAGCAGTTCAGTGCTACTTGCTTGTACTTGGTTATGGGTTGTTTTTTTGTTGTTTATTTTGCAGGTTAGGTTAGTGAAAAAAACGTATTAAATGTCCGATTATTTTTTTTTCCTAATCTAACCTGCAAAAAAACAAACAAACCATGTTTACTGAACTGCTGGTGGGCTCAAAACAAAAAAGGTACAACTTATTTTAATTACAACTTACGATGACAATATTTCTCGACTTGAAACTAAAAACTAGCCAATGTATTCTAAAAAAAAAAAAACAAGTCCACGTTAAAGGTCACTGGCTTACAAGTTTTTCTTATCATGTATTCCGATACACTTTGACGAGAATAAACTATACCAGAAATGTCAACAACAAAATTTGTTTGCGATCGAACAATGTATTTTTTTTTTAAGATTCTGGTTAATATTTATTGCAACCAACAATACGACGGTATTTACATAAAGCGCTGCGACTTTTTTTTGTCATCAATTTGGAATGACTTTTTTTTTTATATATATATATATATACAAAATCTTGAATTCGAAGAGCTCCTTCAAAAGAGTTTAATAGTAGAAAACGATGGTCATGAGTCACTGGCCATGAACTCGGCTTCCGAAATCGATGAGCATGCAATGATTTTGGGATAACTTTCGGAAGCCGCATCCGGAACCAGAGGTGGTTGGCTCTCGACCCTCCGGTGACAGTAGAACGACATTGGCACCGTAGCATTGTCACTTAAACACATGGTCGGATCGACCACGTTGCCGACCGCCATTGGGAAATAGCTGGGCCTAGGGAGAATCGGCCTGTCGGGTTTCCTCGGAACGCTATGTTTGGCTGACGAACTGAGACTAGTAGCTAGCGAAGGGATCTTTGTAGTACTGACGCTATTGATTTTAAAGGCACATTTTCCCACCGGAACGTTGACCGTCTTGGTGACTTTTACGGTGTTCGTGTTCTCGCCCGACCACTTCTTGACATCCGCCAGACGAGAGCACGAACTGTGCGCACCGACACGATTCTCTTCTTGCGACAGTGTTTTTTGAGAATCCGCCTGTGTTTTGTTAGGTTCAAGATCGACGTCATTCTCAATTTGTTGCGACGAAGCGTCTATTGCCACGACTTCCATGGCCTCGTCGTCACAAGTCACAGATTCATCGTCGCTGATGTAGATGTCATCCACCACTGGCTCCATCTGGACTCTAATTTCAGTCAGTTCGGTTTGATCGTCTTCCGCAGGTGGCTGAGCAGTCGCCCAAGAATCGTTCTTCACCGTTTCACACACCGCCGGATGACCGTAAGTCGACGGGTTACCGTCTAAAAGGGAACGAACCCTCTTCAAATTCTCTTCCAGCATCTGAAAGCTGGGCTCGTTGACGACGCCATTCTCGACCAGCGGTCGAATCTGCTCCAACTTTCGTGACAGCGGTTTGGTGAAGTCTATGGTGGAAGATGGGTACTGGTTGTCCGCTGCCAGATCGTGGAGCCTTTTCACCAGTTTCTGCGTAAGCAGATTACTAGATGGCAACGGGATGAACTGAACTTTTGGTCTCACCGGGAGGTTTATTGCAGTCTGAGCATTCTCGTTCGGTGCAGACACGGACTGCAGCCTGTTTGGTTCTGCATTCACATCCACTGCAGAGATTCTGTATTCAATCGCTGCATCGACCGACTGCTTGCAAAGCAAATCGAGATTATCTTTACTACTGAAACAAGACGCACTGCTGTTCACATGGTTAGGTGTTGACACATTAGGCCTATTGAGCAAAATTGCTGTCGAACTAGGTCGTTTCGCTGAATTCATGTTGCTGGCGGACGTGGCGTAAGAGTGCTCCACGCTGAGATGATGGACTTCATCACTGTTTGCAGAGTTTGATCTCTGTCCGTCGTTGCTATACGAGCTGCATGATATGCGACTGAAGCACGAATCGTCATCTGCACAAGGTAGTGAATTGTCCGTGACGACTTCATCACAAATGTTTCCTTCTTCTTGGTAACCCAGCTTCCTTTTCACTGCGATTTTTGTTGGCATTGATTTGGAATCATTCGTTACTTCGGAATCCGTATCGGATGAACCTGAAATAAATGAATAAATAAATGAGCGATTCAATAACAAGTGTCGAAGTGTAGATAGTACGCAGGGTGTCCACAGTGATAATATAAATAAATTACAAACATAAATTCGATTGGATTTGGAAAACTTGTCATTTTACAAATTTTATCAACTATTTTTGTTGAGTCATATTTATCAGGTAGCTTTGGAGGGGGTCATGACCCCCATGACCACCAACCCCGTAGCTCTGACACGCACTACAAATTTTCCCACATTAACGTTTTAAATTTCTGCCATACCAAGCATCACATTTGTGAAACCTGATATGAAAAAAATAATGTGAATATCCAAATGTTTAAAACTATTGCGTACACCCTGTACATTCACTTTTGTCAAACTTTCGTAGTAACAGATGCACAAACTCACCAAGGCTAGAGAGAGATTCACTATCATCGCTGCTGTCTTGGTCATCTGCGACGGGCAGAGAATTGTAATGAACATCCGTTGGCAAATCATCTTGACTGCATTCTCCATTGTCGTCGTCCTGCAAAATCAACTAAAAATTTTAATATTTTTCAAACCAATGATTGACATCTAATGCTACATTTTGAAAAAAGTTTATGCAAAAAAAAAAAAAAAATAAATAAATAAATAAATAAATAAATAAGACACTAACGACGTCAGGCGAAAAGTCTCCCGAACGATCCGATTTGCCGCACAACTGGAGCTGTTTTGTCAACGCCCGCACCGCGTCGTCTCGTTCGTCCTCTTTAAAAAGTTATATCAATACGAGTCACAAAAAATTCGACCGAACATCAAATAACACGACATCTTTTCCCTTTAATCAAATAAAAACTCTATACAGGTTGCATCTCACTAATCCAGCATCAGATGGTTCGGCGATTGGAATTTACAGTGAACACTTTAGTTCATGATTTTTCCATTTACGGTGAATATTTTTGGTTCACAATTGTCAAATTTGCAGTGAAACTAACAGTGAATAGCTTATATTTTTTTTTAAAATTTACAATCTATTTTGCCATTTTCTTCTAACCTTCACTGGTTTGAAAAATCCGCGAATCCAACAAATTTCTGGTCCCAAGTTTTCTGGATTAGTGAGGTTCCACCTGTACAGAAAAAAAAAAAGATAACAACAATTCATGCAAAAATTTCTACCTCGTATTAAACTGACGTATTCGTTGAACAAATGCAGACGTTGATGCGTGAGCATCTTTTTCTGTTCCTCCATTGCGGCGTTAAAATTTGTAAGCTCGTGTATGCAGCTACATGCCTTCGGTAAACAAACAAAAAACGATTGGTCGA
Organism: Cryptops parisi; assembly: GCA_034695005.1. Lineage (NCBI taxonomy): Eukaryota > Metazoa > Arthropoda > Chilopoda > Scolopendromorpha > Cryptopidae > Cryptops > Cryptops parisi. Next base: position 14,361 of record JAQIWH010000819.1, on the reverse strand, counting down.
CTCATCCTCCACCATTCATGACATGAAACACGCAACAAAAAACCAGCGATACCTGTTGAAGAACAACTCTGACAGAAGAATGGTTGTGTCTTTTGGAAAGAACTGGACTCAACATGGAATTCAAGCGCTTCAACCCTTTGATCATTTCGTGTCGCCTTATGCGCTCCTTCCTAACCTTGTGATGCTTTCGATGGGACGTCATGTAATTTTCGCACTCTTTCCTGCTCAGCACCACAGACACCGGTTTGCAAAGTGGACTGTAGTGGGCCGCAACGTTGTCGTCGAGGCACTGCACATCGCTGTCGCTATCGGTGCCGTCACTTTGGGAACTTATCTCCTCGGTGGCGTCAAACCTCAAGGGACTAGTAGCGTACAAACGTTGTTGCTGACTAAGACTTTTGTTGTTGCGCAATTCCTCTCGAGCGACGACTCGGTTCACGAGTTCACCGACGACGCCGGTGATGTCGGACGACAACGAGGGATAGCTCTGGAGCAACAAGTCAGTGGACGTTGGAGACTTGCCTTCGGCCGAACAAGCAGACGCGGCGGAGCTTTGCGTTCCACTACTGCCGCACTTGTTCGTGTGTCTATCGAGTTTGACAAAGTGGCTGTAGTTGAATTTCTTCGCCGACTGGAGGATTTTAACCATTTCGTTGCTCGACGATGGCGCACTCACCACTTTACCGTTGGAAATTTTAATCTTATCCACGCACGGGTTGATTCCTTGCTGCTGCTGTTTCTCGACCAACGGTTTCACCTTGAAGAGCGTTTTTTCCTGACTGGAACTCTGGCGATGGATGGCCTCGGACAAGATCTGACCAGAGCTGCTGACTGTTATGTTGAAAGGACCGACAAACACATGATTCGGCAAGCCCTGCACTGCGTACACGCCGAACGAAGGCAACGAACCGTCCGAGTTCGCCGTCTGGAAAGGTATGTAGCTTCCGCGGCAAATGTTGACCGGCACGGTGACGACGGTTTTCTTGATGTTTGCTATCTGAGCAGCCGATTTCAAATTAGATTTGGTGATGACATAACCCACTACGGTAGTGGAATTCTTTTCAAACGGGAGTGACTGCGGATTCTGATTGTCAAGCTGCAAAGTGGACGCAAACCCAACGCTGCCGGTCATTTTTTGAAAAGGTCTTTCGTCAATTATACGGCAATCACTACTGTCCGACGAAAAACTACTATCTTTCACATCAACCCTGTTATCCGCAGAGGGCGGCAATGCTGGAATAAACGATGACGCGGCGCTTGATGAATTTGTCGCAGCGACAGAGTCGCCGCTCGCCTCGTCATGTTTTTTCATCGTGAGGGCATTCATCAGCTCGGAGACAACGTTCCCAGACTTGGTTTGAGTTGGAATGAAATAATTTTTCATTTTGCTGGAATAAATGCCTATGAATTTGAGAAACGAACCTCCCTTATCATTGTGTTCGATTGCTAGCAGCGCTCGAGCTGAGCAGCCGCGCGAGGCTCTGTCCATCACTACGTTCCCTTGAACGTTGCTTGACGAACCGATCGGAAGTGTACCTTTCGCCGAACAGTGTTGAAGCTGTTGAAATTTAGACGCCGTCACCAGCTGCTTAGAAAATTTGCTGGGTGGTCTGCCTGCTGGCTTTCGTTGTTGTTGCGATTGTTCTGAAGCAGACTTTGGCGAGGTCACGACGGGGTAACTGGCTCGAGCTCGAATGTTTGAAATGCGAATAGGAGGAACCTTGGGTTCGCTCATCGGCGGACTCCTGTTAATGATGGGCTTCGGGCTGGGTGGTGTGCAAACGTTTCGAGGTTCAACTTTTTCAAGCGGTTTCGGTAGAAGCCTGGGCCTGTCGTACTTGGACTGTTGGAAACTGGAGACTTTGGGCTTCTTGGAGTTTCGGATTACAGCTTCCATTTCTGGATCAACAAGAAATTCTTTCCCCTTATTCCAGAGGAAAGCTGAATCCATCAGCCGAGCAGGAAGACGAGTCTCTCTTCGACGTTTCACAGGACCGTCGTCGGTTTTTATTATGTTCTGCTGCGATTTCTCGGGTTTCTGGCTATCGAGCGCCGCACCGCAGATGCACTTGAACATGCAATCGGCCTTGCCGCAATGCCGACGTTTCCTTTTACGTACTTTCAGACTATCGCAAACGCACCCGAACTTGCAAAACTCTTCTCCGCACGGTCCAGCAAGTGCGGTCCTCGGTAGTGGCGTGTGAGTGCTGGAACCCTCCGACCGAGTCGACTCGGACAAACTCGGCAGCGATACAGTTTTCGTTATCTGCGCTTCCTTCTTGTCTTTCACACTAGTGAATTTCTGGTGAACCACGACGAGAGCCTTTGCGGCAAAGTTTGCTGCTCCTTCTGTAATCACCTGGGGCTTCATTTTATGACTATAGGTTTTTCTGGGAGGATGTGAAATCACGATGTCAAGGGGTTCGGGTGAATCAGGTGAAGCGATAGGCAGGTTGACGGTGTCAAACTTCTGAAACCACCCGTAAGCCGTTTGGTACGGACGATCCATTCGCTTTTTTATCAGCATAGCACCGACAGTGTTGGGCAAAATTTTGCGTTCAGTGAAGTGTTTTGGTGGTCTTCCGCGTCGTTTCTGAGCTTGTGGTGGGTCATTCTTTTTGGGCATACTCTTTGTCTGACGAACTGCAGACGGAGTAAACGATGGGGTAAGCAAGCTGGTCGGCCTCCGGTTCGTTTTCAGCAGCATCTCGTACGTCAGCGGGGCAGGTTGTTTGACCGGCTCCGGAATGTAAAACCCAGCCATAGATGATTGCTGAGAAAACTTGACGTTGAGTTGGGTGTTCTTTTCAAGGTAATCATCTAAAATTTTGCTTTGGAATACACTTTGAGTTACTCTGGGAACCTCAGATGATTTTGCAGTGGCTTGCAAAGGGGAGGTTTCTAACGCAACCGCTTCCACACTTTCGTCAATCAAAGGTTCACATTCAGCAACTGCAGCGTCGGTATTTTCCGTGGCAGGAGACGACTGACGCACAAACGGCTTCTTGTGAACCTTTTTCTTGGTGAACCTGGTGGCTTTCATTCGGAAGCGACGTCGCTTCACCAGCTCCAAAATGCCGGCGCTCTTCCTCTGCGACTGAGACAAGTGCTTGACCATCTGCAACCGTTTGGTCCAGTGGACTTTTTTGATTTCTTCCGCATCGGGAATGGCAACTTGGGTAGTTTCAGAGGCAAACACTTTGTTGCGCCAGCCTTTTATTTTGGTGATGTCATCCGTTTTGGTTGGAATGATGGGTTTCACAAACTTGTGTTTGGCCGACTCCCCACCATCACCGCAAACAAAGTCCATATCGTCCAAATCGCCAAAGCAATCACCTTTCTCATTCTGGTCGTTGATCGTGAACTCGTTCAGCGCTTCTTCTGTTTCGAAGCTCATAAACTCAATCCCATCGATCTGGATGACTTCCGGATTAGGTTTGTGCTCATCTTCCGGTTTAGCGTCTGACACGTTATCATACGCTTGGCGCAACCTCGCAGTCAGTCGAGTCACTCTGTCCGTAACCACAGACTTTAACGGCGAAGGCAGTTTCTTTTGCTTTATGGGAGAAGTGTATTGCTTTAGTACTGACGACGACAATGGTTCCAAAATGATTTGCGGGACTTTCAAATTAAACAGCAAACTCTTGAAACGGTCCTCATGCCCATCGGGAGTAGCAAAATTTGAGAGTTCTTTTTGTAAACCGAATATTTCTGTTTCATGAACAGGTGACAACACGGGCATTTCCGGCGAGCTGGGAATTTCCAACGATGACGTTTCGACCGAAAGACTCAGTTTAGGCGGAACGTCGGAAACGTCTTTCAGTTTTGTGAGAGGTGAAACGTCCGTGTCGTCTCTGCAAACAGATGAATTCGGTCCTGTGCTGTCGGCAATAGAATCGGCACTACTCTCGTCCAACCACAACTGCAAACCTTCATCCGATTCAGCATCACTGTTACGACTTCTATCATCATCGTTGCTTGCTTTGCTGTGGTGAACACTAGTCGGCGAATCATTAACGTTAGGTTGGCTGTCACCATTGAACGAGTTGTGGTTGCTTTTGGTATCGACAGTTATGTCGTCAAACAACAGGTCCTCCGTGACTATTCTCGACAATACAGTCACAGGAGAAACACCATTTCCAGTCACATGTCCGTTGGAAGAGAGACTGTCTGGATTAGTAGCGTCCAAACTCGAGACGAGCAACTCCGCAGCAGTGGCTTCAGAAGGCACAACAGCAAGGCTGAACGAAGAGTTATTATTTCTCTTCACATCCCAAGTTTTTAATTTGGCTTTCAACCTCGGTCCCAAGCTCCCTTTAATTTCTTTGACAGCGTCTTTAATGGAGTAATCTGACTCTTTTTCATTGACATGGTTGTTTTTAACTCCTTCGTCAGTGTTGGTGTTCACGTCCAAAATGCTCACTTGAACATTTTTCACCTCATTAGCGTTCACTATGTCGGCAGCTGTATCTTTGATTTGAGCAATTTTTTGCAAGCACACTCTGAGTTCCATCTCGTTTTCCGTTATCTGGTTCGGAATTGGTTCTACGCTCCTTGAACGTAATACCATGGTCTTTCTCGCACGAGGAACTTCTGTATGCTTTGGGGTAACGAACTGCGATGAATGGTTCCCATTCTGCAGGATGCTGCTTTTCGACGATCGATTTTCATTTTCGTCTGTCTTGTTACAGGCTAGTCGCTTGAAAGTGGACTTCCTTGCAGTCAGTTTAGCTGGCATAGCACCGTTGATTGGCGCAAATCGTGGCGATAACGCTGCACGTCGCCGCATCAACTGCCGCTGATAATCTTCCATCCGCATTTCAGGTGCACTCCCTAAAAAAAGAAACAAACGTTTTGTGTTTAAGTCTCTGAAACACAAAACTCAAGAATTTCTTTCAACATTATAATCATAACCATTGTGAACTTAAGTTAAATCACTAAAATACAGAATGTTCCTAAAAGGTCTGGCCAAATTTTAATCAGATGCTCGTAAGGCAGAAAGTCCATATAAACATGGGTCCAGAAAACAGTTTCCCCCCCACACCAGACTTCCCAAACGTGTTCGACAAAAATGCACTTCACCTTGTGTGTTATTTCCAAAACAAACCATTTTCCGACCCATGTTCATTTCTCAGTTTCCCATTGCTATGTTGCATAGCATCTGTGGTTGAAATTTGGCCAGACCTTTTAGGAGCATCCTGTATATAAACTTTTGAAAATCGCTAATGTAATTCAAGCAATCACAAAATACAGAAAATACTCTATTCCTCGCATAAATCGAAAACCACACACATAAAATAGAAATTTTTTATCGGCCATTGTTTGCACTAAATATGGCTTACACCAATCAAAAACTCAAGAGTTGAAGGAAAATTCAACCATTTGTACACCACAAAGCAAAAAAGAAAATCCCACATTGACAATCTCAATAAAGAATGATTTTGTACAGAACTTACTCAAACTGAGATAAAACTAAAACCTATAGCATCATCATCCACAAGCTATATAGATAGCTAGGTAGCTTCAACAAAAAACACCATTGATAAGACAAGACAAAAAGCCAAACGAAAAACTAAAATGGAAATCCCTTGCAATAATTTTTCCCAATGTCCAAAAAAAAACCCTACGTCTCAATTTTATGACTCATGTAGTCAACAATTAATCAACAAAATTAAATTGAAATTAAGGTCAAACCAACAAACCTCTAAATCAGCTTAAAAAGCTAGACATCCCAAATAACTTATTACACCATAGCTTAATCTAAATATATATACAAATGAGATCACTGGTTGAAATAATAGTTAAGTTAAGTTAACCACATGACATGTTTCACTATATAACTTGGCATTATTCAAGATTCACAATTTCATTGGCAGAAGATCTGATTTTGCAAAGTTCTCATACTGTCAGGTTATACTGAAACAAGGAAAAGGTACCTGAAATGAATTTAATACTTAAAACTATTTAAAGTTTGATGTAATATGAAATACCTGGAATGAAAAACAAGTTTAATCTCAGACTAACATGTACGCTTAACATAACCTACAGTCCTCCATTAATCATCCACAAGTGACTTTCCTAGACTGTTGTGTGTGTTCATACATTTGTTTAAATTTCTGTTGGAAAAAGTTCTTTGTATTTATACAATTCTTCTACAATAATGTTTGATTAACTTCTGCAATAATTTGTTCATTAATCATTTTTATTTCAGCTACTATAAAATAACCTAGTGTACTTCTGAAAAATACTGAAATATGAACAAAGGCTTTATGAAGGTAACTCTCATACTGTGATTAAATCACAATACGTTATAAAATAATATACATTATGGTATATAATTAAACGTTAGATTATTATAAATACGTTATATAACTAAACAAACTAGTAAGCAACTTTCTATCATCATTAATTGAAAAAACGAAGATCTTAAGAATAGAACCAAAATGTCTGCAAATGGTTTGGCAACTTTTCTCCAACAGGAACTTTCATCAAAGTTCTTAATTAATTATTTAGTTTAGGTAAACAATACTAGTTAAGTCACCTTTTTACAAGTTCTAAAGTCTCAACAACGACTTTTAAGCCTATCCAATTTAAGCCTAACGTTTAAGACTAACATGGCCGCCAAAACAGGAAGTTAAGTCTGAAGCAAGATTTGGTTCACACGTTTAAAATTAAAGTTATACATATGAAAATAGATACATAAATGTACACAGAACATCATTCCATTTCTCTTGTACATGATAGTGTAATGATTGTAAAAACATATGCAAGAAAAATCTGTAAACCAAAAATGGTCGAACAACACACCCATTAAGTTTTGAAGTTACCACTACAGAGAACTACATAACTCGCCAAAGAAACGATTAATAGCCATCGTGTAAATGACATTAATTTTCAAGAAGACGAGTAATACACTTCAGTTCCCTTTAAATGAATAAAATAAAAACGTAATAACCTACTTAAGCCTAATCGTTATCAAACAAGGATTCGGATCATTCGACATGGAAACGTAGTTAGCTTTTCATGAAACACTATAAAAGTATTTATACTTGTATACATATATATAAAAACAAACAGAACACATATTACCTTCCCGCCTCTATAAAACTACAGCTGACAAACCTAAGCAACACCCTTGTCGATGTGATAAACAAACAAATTATTCCTCTCGTCCAGCATCATCTTACGTTTTTTCACATCTTTCACAAAATGTAAATTATACATAAAAACCGATACCCCTGTTCGTTTCATCTCCTCGTTAATTGCATCACAAAATTGGGTGGCTTGGTAAATATCCACCGAGCATAAAAAAAATCAACAACATGCACACAGCATGTGCATAAAAGCTCTTTTTTAGCCTTCGTTTTTAATACAACTTATAATGGCGGCAGAGTTGATGACGAAACGAATTGAACCAACACTCGCGTTATTATTGTTATTTTTTTTCTTCAATGACTAAACGCACTCGTTTAAAAATGGATACGTGAGCGAGCGAAAGGTTAAAGCTCTCGATCAAGGGGGGGTCATTGAAATAACATTGCGTTCCTTATCTTACCAGCCTCGGCAAAATTCACCGCCATGTTGTTAAGAGTCGTTTCATTGCAAGCAGAAGACTATTCGTCTCGAGGAAAAATATGAAAAAAAAAATATAAAAGGGGGGGCAACCCTCGTACGATGAGAAATGTAGGCAGAAAATGGCGGGCACGTGTTGGCTGTTGTTAAAAACTGGGATATGATTTCGACACACTCAACTGGTTCTTTCGTGTAAGGTTTTTGCCAAAGTTTAGTAACATTTCGAGCTCGACGCGATTCTTTGCGAACGGAAATGGATGCAACGTGAACTGTTTTATTGAATGAGTTTGCGGTTGACGCGAATCGAGGCGTTTCTGATTAAATAAAACGATTTTAAATGGGGGCGTTTGGAAAACGGAAAATAAGGATTTTTTTGACGACATTTTGCTTCTATTTTTTTTTTTAAATCTGCGTTTTTCTAATGTGAATATTTGTGTGAGGTGAATATTTTACGAAACTAAATGAATGAAAAGTGAAGTCATAAACGTTAATATAATAAATCGCAACTATGTACACACGAAAACTTTGACTTACAGTATGTGAAAATTTGATACAGTGCCTCTTGGACAAAAACCACACAAAGACTTTGGTTTAGACTTTAGTGGACGTTTGGAATATTTTTTGTAAACTAAATGGATGAAAACAGAATTGATAAAATGTTAATATAATAAACTTTGAACACACAAAAATTGATTTATGTGAAAACGTGAAACATGTGTCTCTTGAACAAAAAACAAAAATCAAACAAAGACTTTGGTTTAGTAGTAGATGATTAAAATGATATTTTTGCAAACTAGACCAAAATTTATATAAACTGAATGAATGAAAATAGAAATAATAAAATGTTAATATATAATAAATTAAACTTTGACCACACAAAAAATTGACTTACTGTATGTGAAAACTTAAAACAGTATCTCTTGGACAAAAACAAAAACCATACAAAGACTGGATTTATGGTAGGCCTACATGGTTAGAATAATATTTTTGCAAACTGAACAGTTAAGACGTAATATATAAAGTTATAATATAATATAATAAAGTTTGAAATACAATGCTTCGAGTCATATGTGAAAACTTAAACAAAGAACAACACAAAGACACAAAGTCCATAAATGTTTCTGTAATAAAACAATATAAAGATGTGGTTTCTGAATACGATTGACCTGAAGATCTAAGCTTTTATATTAATGAAGACAATAGATTTTATACTAATATATAAATTTAGTGTTTATCAAAATTAATGCCATTCATAAATTATCAACTACTGTATGTGATTAATGATTATAAATCTAAAAAAAAAATGTAATTATAACCGGACTTTGCAAAATTTGTCAACTGAATAAAATCCACAAAGCTTTTTTTAATCTTTTATCGTTGTAAAAATGAAAGGAAATATAAAACCATGTGGTCGGAATAATCAGAACAAAAAATGAAGCACGGTTATTTCCTTTCGTATATCTTATGATAATAATGAGATACAATGAATTCTGCATTGTAGCCTATATTAATAATAATTTACATACAAAAAAGTTTTAAAAAGACTTACAATTTTGTCAATATCTTTCTTTGTACTAAGAAAAAAAAATAAGAGACATTCTATCATTGCTAAGGCTGAAGAAAAGCCATAACGAATGTGTACCGATACTATATAAATAAGATTCGCATTTATAATAAAAATAAACATAAACAATAAAATATACGATTATAATAAGTTTAGAATTAATTTGATTTTGCGCCATTCTATTCTTTGAAAACAACCAGACGGTCATGAGATAAAACTAACGAAAAGCCATACTGTACTGTACTGTCTGGTTAGTAAATACACAACCTATTTACAGATAAAAAGTAAAATACACAAGACTATAATAAATATTAATAGAAGAATTTAATAAAATTAAGTTTACTTTACGTTTACCAGTTTGTTTTTTGTTAAACAAGATGGTTATTGGCTGAATCTGCAAGAGACCATACAGTAACGGTATTTTCCTAATATAGCCTACATAGACTATCCTTATACAGTATAAAAATTTTAAATATTTTTTTTTTGGATTAGTAAACTAAAGTAAGACTTAAAATAAAATTAAGTTTGTTCTAACTATCTATTCTTTGTAGTTTATATTAATGAAAAACAACATGGCGGTTAGTGAGGCAGGTGTTACTGCTGTCCATTCAGTTAATAAACAACCTATTTATTAAATAAACCTAATATATGTAGAATAAAGTTAATATTAGTAGAAGATTTAGATTATAATAATCTTACTATGTGTTTGCCAATCTGTTCTTTGTATTAACATGCTGGCTGGACAACAACAATCAAGACAAAAACTGTCTGAATCGACAGAGAGATATGACGCCATTTTGGACGCCATTTGGACGCCATGACGGAAAATGTACAAACTACGATATTTAATAAATTTTGAATTGAAATTAGAAAACAAGGATCGAAAAGTTCTCCACCCAGCCTGGAATCGAACCAGAGGCTTCTCGCATAAGCAATTGCGCTCTAACCATCTAAGAAACTATTAATTTCCTAGACCTAGCTAGTGCAAGGGCCAAGAAAACTGTCACCAGCTTAGATTAGAGCACGCAATTGATGGTGTTGTCGAATTTTAAGATTTAATTAAAAACGTGGAAAAATATTGTAATTACCAAGATCTGTGAATGTAACTCTCAGACTTTCGTATACATCCACGTTATGGTGAGTGTATACATTTTAACAACGACAACGCGATTGTACAACATTTAAATTACAACAATGAATAGCATAATGAACTAGATAGCTCATTATACAAAGTAATCCTGAAATCTTGTTAAATTTTAACCACAGGATGCTATGCATCAAAACTATTAAAACCACCCAAACATAGGCCCGGAAATGCTTCCCGTCCGAGATAACACAGGTTGAAGTCACATAAATGCATAGCCTAATTGTCTCATAATCGCTGTATTCCAGGTCCATGTTCATATATAGTTTTTCCTTTGTTCTGATAGAATAGCTTCGGTGGTTAAAACTTGACCAGACCTTTCAGGAACACCCTGTATATGGTAGTTGTGTACGTCACCATACCTATATAAACCCTGTAGTAAACTATGGGTTTACTATAACAACGTGAACTAAGATGAAGAATCCGGAATCTTCTTTGTTTATACACTTACACTGCTGTGAAAACATTTTGCCACGGACAGAACAAAGAAAGATGGCGTTTTATACTACCAGTCAAACTTTGATAACTCAAATTTCTCCATACTCGAATTTTTCCGTAACTCGAACCTTTTTATACCCCCATTGGGCGGATTTGATCTCTGTAACTCGAATTCAAGGTGAATCATTATGTTGCAGCAACTTAAGGGTCCAGTTCAAGTTATCAACCTTGAACAAAACATTGTGGAAATAGGTCCCCTCAAACAAAACCAAGGCAAATTTAGCATAGGATGACATCACATGTGAAACAGTCAATCCACATGCTCAGAGTGCAAAATAGGAAGTGGAGAAAAAAGACTTCCCACAAAGCATTGCACGAAATTTTCTTGAAACACGTGTGAAATACTATACTGTAACTGTTGTTGTGCTGTGTTTGTTAAAATTAATGTACTACGTGTAGTACTTATATATACTCCGTGTCTGCTAACTATGGATTTATTTTCATTTGCGCAAGTCTCGCGTCAGTCTCGTTGTAAGACGTGAAATCTTATCACTCAGCGAACATCATGAAGCTTGACCACGAACAAAACATAGTTCAGTGTTTAAGAACATTTATTTGTAGTTTAAATTTGATACTTAAATTAAAACCTGGTGAGAATATTTGTAGTATGCCAAAAACATATTAATTTAGACAAAATATATAAATTTAACATAAAAATAAAACACCATCGATCAGATAAATCGCTATTGGGGGCCATCCATAAATTACGTAATACTCAATACTGAAACTGAAATACTGAGTCACTTCACTTCACTTCACGGCAGTGCACCAAATAAACAACAACGCTATTTGAATAATTGTTTTATTTTGTTGTTCTTTTTACGAACTTGAGAAAAAATAATGGAAAAATTGTGTTACATTCTTCATTACCATACATGTTTACTGGAATATTTGTTGTACCTTATGACAAAAAACTTTGGTCATACACAGTTAAAAACAATAACAAATTAATACAAAATAAAACATGTTTGAAGTAAACGTTTAAAATGGAAGTTATTTTTTAATTTAATCTGGTCACTGGGCCAAGAAAGCATACATTTACGCGCAAAATCAATTCAGTTATTCGCAAATGGTAAATGACATGTTGTGCAATTTTTGTTTGCTACTATCATATTTTGAATTTACCGCCATGACGCCATGATCGCCATGGGGGATGAATATGGAAGCTGCGCAGAAACTGTGACAGTCCAAAGATAGCGGGGACGAAGTATAGATAACCTTTGTTCCAATTATTGGAAAAAAAAATTCAGAAAATTGCCAACTTCGTTAACTCAAATTTTCTCTAACTTGAATTTTTTTCATGGTCGCTTTGGTGGTCGACTTATCAAAGTTTGACTGTATTATGCTTTCTATTGGGATTTAAAAAAATGTAGTACTTTTTTAGTTATTTCACAAAGCTAGTACCAATTTCTGGACCACCCTGTATAGAATGTAGATAAACTTCAATTCAATTTAAAAAAATCACTATACTAGCTGTAAAAGGAGTAACATCTGCCGGAATGAAACGAGAATCCTGTTTAATTCCCATGATTCCCGTTGTGTTCTTTAAAAGTCGGGAATTTTGGTTCAAATCTTGCCAAGTCAGCCATCGTGTTTCATCCAATCAGCCAGCAAAGACCCTACTACATGACCCTATTGTAAACTAAACCTAAGAGTTTTATACATATAGATAGTACACGGTATCACGATGCAATAATAATAGAAATAATCCATCAATATTGTTAATCATTATAATATTAATAGCTATTATTAACAGTTATTATAATAACTAGAGGTCACCCCGTGCAGAAACACGGGTGATAATAGAATCGAATCCCAGTTAAATAAACAAATACGTAAAAGTAATATAGATTCATTGGCAATGATGAAATTGATTATTTAATAATAGTTGAATTATAAACTCGACATTTAGGGTGGAGGAACCACCTCTGAAACGTTCGTCTGAAAATGGTACATATATACGGATTTCGTTATAAAAGAAAGTATGAAAGGAGAGAAGGTTAGCACTCAGCTTAGCAGACTGAGTGCTGGCTTTTGCGAGTGCGAGTGTGACAGACATCAGACAGACAGACAGACATAGCTTATTATATTGTTAAGATTGATATCATTAATTATTTTTAAAATTACAGTAGTTGCTCTAATTTTATCGTACGTATATCGGACAAGCTAGTGGCGGATTACTGAAGATTGTCGGATTACTGGATTTTGGGAACAAATCACTGTTTATTAATACACCAAGATAGCAAAACTAACCACACAATACAGAGTATTGTACAAAATAAGAACACAAGAAAAATATATGTACAGCATTTAGTTATTAAGCCCATCTTCAAAATCATTGCATACAAAATTGTAAATTTGGTTTTTTTTTTGCATTTAAAGACAGTTTCATATATCGTAACGACCTGCTACATGCCGAGTGTTGGATTACTGGACGTGTTGGGCTGACGAGGTGTCGGACTAAAGAGACTCTACTGAATAATAAAATAAGTGTGAGAATATTAACAATTAATAGTTTAAGCCGTTTTCAATTGTAACTCTGCATACTAGTAGCACGCTACTGGTGGTGAAAAAATGAAACACCAACTGTATAGCATTGTCGACCACTGCTCATTTCAACGTGCAAACCAATGACTCCTGCAAAATTAAAATATAAATTAGGGGATATTTTTTGCATTGTTGGATGCCTATATGGTGATAAACCGGGAGTATGGCTATTTATTTTTCCACGCGAAAATAAGATTCGTGAAGAAGAACCAAGTGGATCAAAGTGATCAACATGAAAAGTAAGTTCGCCCTTCCATTTTTGTTTCATCGTTGCTCTTAAATTTCCTAACATATTTATTCAGATCATACAATAAATATTATATACAATGTAGATTGTATAGTATATCTCAAATAAATTGCAGGCCAACATTATTTACTATGTAAGGCTGGCAGCAAACATGGTAACATTCTAGAAACATGCTGGCAACATGTTTCTGGTAAAAAATACCCCTGATCAGCAAATTCTTATTTTATTTTATTTTATTTTATTTGGATGTGTCCCAAAGAGACAATTTTTTTTTACATATATGATGGTATACACAAAATAGTTACAAGAACATATCAAGTAAAACTGAACGAACATGATGAAAAAAAAATGATAGGGCTTGAGCTTAATACCTATCTGCAAAATGCCCCGAAGATAGAAACATTTTGTGGAAGGTTTATGATGTGGTCATAAACGACAACCACATTTCTTAAATGACATCATTGCCTTCAGTTTAAAACAGCCAATCCGAATTCAGCAACTCGAGAAGAGTGTTTAGCCTATACAGTTGTAAACAGTATTATAAATTTAATTTGAGCCACTTGAATTTGTTTATGGGTGCTGTTTGATAATAAATATTTCAAAATAAAAATTGTTTGCAAGAGATATAAGTTCAACTGTGAGAATGAGAAAAACAAAGCGCATGGCAGAGCCAGGGCTCCGTAATTCCAAGCATCACAGCGCTAGTCATCGTTGCAGCTCCACCCATAATCAAAGCCATGGCATAGCAAAATCCTCAAGTCAGAGATTTCGGCCTCAAGTCCACCGGAT
>JAQIWH010000818.1:0-39950 GCA_034695005.1 Cryptops parisi | reverse complement strand
AAGGCGTTTTCGGTCCCTGATTGGTGTTTGGCTTGTAACTGATTCAACACTGCTTTATGAACTTGAAATGGAGTATAGGTGGTAGTCTAACTATGTGACCTTCATTTGTAGCTGCATGCCACCACACAACCTGTGCTCAATTGCCATATAAGAAAATGACTAACTGCATTGCCATTGCGATTTTGACACGCATTAGAAAATCCCCACATACACCTGTTTAGTTTCTGCTTTCATTCCACCAAGCATCACATTTGTATTACCCAATATAAAAAAAATAGTGGACATTCGAAATGTTGACATCACATGGTGAGACACCCTGTATCATTAACTTACATCCATTATAGTGACGCTAAGTTGGCGCAGCTTTTGTGGCTCTATGTAACTATTGGAACAATTCAGAGTAAGCCGAGATGCCAACTCCTGCTGGGAAAGACCGTCAAGCTGCGAATCAAAATGGGAAATGGTTCAAATTTTTTCAGTTACAATCGATACACAAATATAACCTAACTTGCATGATTCATTTGGAATGCAAAATAGTTAGGAAAATAAAAATTGTATGGTTTTTACTATCAATATTTGCATTCGAACTATGACCACAAGCACTTTGTTAGTTGAGCCATACGGAAGAATCGGAAGTGTACCTTTTCGACCAAGAAATCAACTGAGTGGGCTATTGCTGGATCCCTGGAAGATTTCGGAAAATTTCCCATGATCATTTTTTTCAGTACTAGGGCTGGAGTTAACCAAAATCTGAAACCATTGAAAACTATTGAATTCACAATGCAGTTGTGCGGAAGTTTTGTTTTTGCATTTTACGCAAACTTAGCCATTTAATCTATTTATTACACACACTCGTATTTCAAGATTTTTCCAATGAAATCTGGCACACGTAAGACGCTATTGGCTTGAATTAAACCCAACAGTAACATCCTCAAAATGCTGTTTCAATATTTATTTTTTATACGAGTTACGACAAAATTTGTTATAAAAATCAAATTGGTAGTAGGATAAAGTTGGTATCGTTAAATTGTCAACTTACACACATGCAGTGTCCGTATGATGAAAGATTGAGGTATCACAAAATGAATTGCATAGAAATAAGGATTGTACTCGGGGACATTGGTATGTGAATTCGGCAAATTTTTGGGCAAGAAAACCGCCCAAAGAAGAACCAAAAAGATGAACCTAAAACATATACACACTGTTAAGTACTTGCACAACTGACTATACAAACTAGATAATAGTTGTCGTCAATAATAAAAACAATACAAGAGAATTGACTACCTTGTCGAGATTAAAATGATCTAGAAATTTACGAAATCCTTCGCAGAAATCCTTGATGCTCCAGTACACCGGATATTGAACCTGGCGGAAAATGTTCGAGCGATGAATGAAATTTTTGAATCGCAAACTATCATCAAACGGTTTCCTAAAGATATCTTACCGACATCGCTCGGCATCCCCTAGAAGACAGCGCCAACAACTGCTTGAAGAAAACGTCAGCTGTACCGCTGACGGGCGGAAAGAAAATCAGCGGACATCGCACGGCTCTTGGGCCAACTTCGTAATACGTCCATACTTTAGTTGGATCGTTATCCACAACCACCTAAAGAGATAAAGCAATATAACCTTATTACAAGAGAAAATCAACATGTTTTTATTGCAACGGTTTTTCTATTCAGGTGTGCTTTGCCCAAACTGTCATGTTTTAACATTGTTTTGTGTAACTCGCTGGCAGTTGTAGCGGAATAAGCTTTATTGAACTACGATACAGCCAGTGAAACTTGGATGCAAATAAAAGTGTCATGTCAGAATGACAAAAAAAAAAGTGTCATTCTGTCAAAAAATATGTTTTCCACAACTGTGTATCTATGATCAGCTGATTCAGCCTTGATGTGTCAAATGCCACATACCAACTTTTTTTTTGGTTGTCATCATGAAATCTCATCATCTGTTTGATACTGTTATCATATTGTCAAGGGTCAGCATAGCACAAGATTCGAAGTGCAACAACAATAATAAAAAAAGGTGACATTTTTTTTATAACGTCATCGTTTACTAAACACTATATATATTATTGCAAATTCGGTGGGTATACCTTTCTCTGAGGCACGGTGCTCCTAAAACTGATGTATTCTTGAGAACTGGTTATGTCAGTCATTTTCAGTTCATCGTCGATCTCACCATTGAAACTCCTAATTTTAACAGTAAAACTTGTTCATTAGCATTGTGACAACGATGACACGGATCATCAATAACAAGGATCCACGGTTTTGTAACCGAATGAATTATTAAAAATAACAACACAAAATTGAAACGTAAATCGTACCGTTTTATAAGTAAACTGGAACGCTTCACACGGGTCAGGAATTGTCAGCTGATGTAGGTGATAAACTAGGACGTTATTTACAGTAGGTAGTTAACTCTTGTGATTTGGAAAGGAACAAGGAAGCGATACAAGTTTTGCGCCATCTGTGGTCGAAACTCCGCAACTCTGCAGGTGTTCAACTTTGTGATGCAGTTGCTAGGCAACCGCGAGATGCGCCAAAATCGAAGAAGACTTTTTTTTTGTTTTAGATTCCTTGCATTTCTGTTTTCGTGTTGGGAATTTTCTATTTTTCAGTTGTCAGTTAAGTTGGAAAAATTTCATGTTGCATGATCGAACATCGTTTATTAAGTCAGGAGCCAGTCACACGCTGTATGTCGGTTCTGCTAAACTACTCGAATTTGTAGATACATCGATCGTTCCTAAACAAGGTTGAAATAACACTTAAGAAGAGAGACACAATGTCTCCCACGGCTCGACCCCGAGGCATGATTGCCGCCCTCGAAAAAGGTCAATTGCCATTTTTATTTTCTAAAAATAATTTGTAAATATTTTTTTTTTATAATATAAAAATTCGAGTTAAATACTGTATGAATGAAGTTATTTGTATTTCTTTAGGTCCTGGTCCTGCTCGCTACGGTTTACCTACTCAAACAAGTTATTATGGCCACGACCCAACTAGACGCAGGAATCCTGCCTATTCACTTGGAAGACGGCTTCCTTATACTTTTTGTTAGTAAAAAAAACTAGAATCTATTATAAATATAAGACTCTGATAAATAGATGGTGAAAAAGGAAAATAAACTAAATTGTATAATAAGAACAAATTTTACCATACGGAAAGATAACATTCACAACAAACGCCCAACGTTTCGTCTTTTCAAACAGGCTTTTTCAAGGGACATAATCGAACACAACACGAAGCCCAGAAATCAAACAAAGGAAAAAGCAAAAAACAAAATACACAAAAACGAAACTTTTTGTGTGCTGGATTTTGGTTGTGTTTGTTTTCCTATGTTCTTTAAAAAGCCTTTTTGAAACGGCGAAAAGTTGAGAATTTGTTGTAAATGTCATCTTCTACCCATAGAGGGTGGTAGAGTGGAATTTGCTATCATTGTAAAATTTAATCCTTTGTCTGATTGTATCATCTAGTACAAGTTAATATTGCATTTTATACTAAAGTATAATATGCATATATGGTATACAGTATTGCATAGTTAAAAAAACGGGAGAACCGTTAGAAAACCTGCCCCCGTGGTGTCAAACCACTTGATCTATTGACGAATTAAGGTTTCGTTGAAATTTGAAACGTACATCGAAATACTAGATGTCTACTACAACACTTTCTCCGATCTATTTAGTGACCAAATCGATGAGTCCTGGACCTGCCACGATTAGCGTACCTGATGGAATGACACGACACGGAAAGGATGGCCAACCTCAATGGTCAATGAAATCTAGGCTGGCACCAGCCAGAGGTGAGATCTGTTGAAATATCCCTAACATGTATTTAAACACTAAGAAAACAAGTACATTAAAAACGCTTTCATATTCTTTATATTCTGTCATATACAGATATACTGCATGTACGTGTACATACATAATGAAAAAAAATCCACTTTTTAATTTCTGCAATTTCTTCGAATTATGCGCATTTAAATTATGCGCGCGTGGAGTATTTGATTTATGCGAGTTTTGAGTAATTAAATAAATAAATAAATTTTATTTTTGATTTTTGCAATTTTCGTTTTTTTTTTTTTTTAATATTTATATACAGTTTATGCAATTTTTTTTCTCATTAGACTTATGCAGTTTTTGATTTATGCGAAGGACATGCGGTTCTCGTTTTATGCGTTTTTGGTACATTTAACTATACAATATATTTTCATAAACGACTGTGTGATGATGGCAGTATACGTTTAATTCTCAGCTCACTGACTCACAAGTGAAGCTAAAATAAAAATATTCAATCAAGTGTTTTTCTTTCAGATTTCACCAATGCTCCAGCGCCATGTACTTACAATCCCCAGATGGTATCGAACATGCCCAGCTTTTCCCTAGCAGGCCGCGTGTCTTACCACAAGCACAACGACATTCCAGCGTCCAACACCTACTCTCTACCACCAGCCTTGGGAACCAACCTGGCCATGTATTCGTCTACGCCAGGATTCAAGCAAAAAGGACGTTGCCTGTTCGGTTCCTACGATCGAGACTACGCCAAGACTCCTGGACCTGCCAGGTACATGCCCATCAACCAGGATTTGTACATGAAAGGCCGGCCCCAGTTCACGCTCCTTGGGCGTGTTCACTACGTGGAAGCTAAACCCCAGGCACCTCCACCTGGAACTTACTTCCCAGAATGTGTCTTCGTCGACAAGCCAATAGCACCCCAGTACTCGTTTGGCCAGAAACATTCCGAGTTTGTTACTCCGGTAACATTCGAAGTGGATGTTTGCAGCTAAAAAGATTTTTCCAACCAATCGATTCCACATTTTACACTCAGAATCTTTGGTTTTCTAAAATTATAAAACAAAAAGATTTCTCTGAGAAAAAAAAATATATAATAAATAAAAGTAAAGAAAATTAAACTAACGTTTCGCTAACCCTTGAGAGTCGTGTAGAATTACGTCCAAAGTGTGAAGACTCGGAGCTTTTCATTCTCAACAATCAAAGAATGATTATTTTTGTTGTTGTTGTTGATGGAACAAACGTTCGATTGAAGTCTACTAAATTTATAGAATACACACTACTCTTGAGTGTTAGCAAACTGCTTCGACTTAGTGAGCATTCTTATGTGTAACAACAACGGTGGTTTTTGTAAAAGCACGGACTTAGCGAAGTGGACGACCCCAAGTTTACAATATGACTTAATTTGGAAATATAACTCTTCAGAAAAAAAGAAAATTGATTAGAAAGGAGGAACACAATAAATTATTAAAAGTACAACAAAGCTGTCGGTTTTTTTGTTTTTTTCACGTTCTTAAAATTATTCAGTTAAAATGGATCGTCTTAAACCATACCGAACTAAAGCATGATTCCCACTATCGCGTTTTTTAACGCTGCGTTGAAAATCAAGGCGACGTCGAACAGAGCACAGCGTTTGAGCCTAGGTATGACGTATCACTATCATAGTACGATAATGGTGCGTCATAGCCTAAGCAATTCACACTACAACGTTTGGCATCGTGGTGACGTCAGATGTTGGGCTTATCACTGCCCAGTGGGGTCGAAAAAATGTCGAACTCCGTGAATGGGTTGCAAAATCGTTGGCTTTCCTCTACTCGTGTTTGTATCTCAACATAAAAGCATGAAATTCGTCGCATGGAAGCATGGGATAGCAGTAGGCTACTCACGTCATGAACTCCTGTCTACCTGATTGGCCGAGCGTCAGCTAACGCGGCGTTAAAGTTGAGCTCTAGTCAACTCGAAGTAACGCTCTAAAAACGTCGACTACAAGGCTCGACGTGACGTCACACTGAAAAGCTCGAGCCAAAACGCCGCGTTACCGCGATAATGGGAATCATCCTTAAGTCAAAAAACTTCAGTTTGAGAAAATGATGATCTTACGTATGGTTTGTTCATAAGGGTTGCATGCTTATTCCAATTGGTTCATAGTGCTTTGTAACTCTCTCCAATCGGCCCAGCAATATAATTCCTAGCCTATGTCTAGTAACCTTATTTCATGCATTAACTCAAACTGTAAAAAAGTGAGTTAAAATTGTAGTTCACTATGGTTTAACACGATTCAAATGAAGTTATGAAAACGTTAAAGAGAAAAGGTGATTTATTTTGTATAAAATCCATTGGTAAAATTCACATAGCAATATATATATACTGTATATATTTAGTACATGTATTTTAGTATGGATATACTAAAATTGACAACGAAGAAAATTGGTTGTATGGTACTAAAAATCTCTACTAGTTACAGTAATTGAGAAATAGGTCATTGCTGGTTATTGCTTAACGAAATTATTTTATTAGTACGACATGCATGAGATTCTTTCAATTAATTACTATTTATGTAATTGTAGGATCGCTAGTTAATATTAAAAAATAAAAGAGTTGTGAAATTGGCACTTGAGTAGAAAGATTCGGTCCAAAACAACAACCAGTATGAATTTTAGACCAATAAAATTAGTTTGACACATAGCAATAGAGTGTTAAAAACTTCTCTACTAAAAAGTTAAATATTAAAAAAGGATACAGATAATCCTCGTTAACGCTGAAATGGGTGAATTTCTCAATTATAAAGGGTTAAATTAATGAAACAAAAAGTTGAAACTGGGCACAACGAATATATGGGATAATCCGTATCGAGTGTTATGTATAATAATAATTATCCAGATCTGTGATGTACAATGAGCGTGTGTGTGTGTGTGTGTCATAAACCATTTTTGTAGCAACCTGTCACTAGATGAAGTTGGTTGGTTGGTTGTAAATGTAAAAAGTACAAATATGTTAATTTTGTAGTTATGAATCTAAAGTCTAACCCGGAACCCATATCTTATGCTTCGTGCTACAGCACGGCTAGTTAACGTATAAAGTGTGTAGTAACTACATACTGCATTGAGTTAATCTCGCTCAATTTCATCAGTTATTCGAAATTGTGGATTTATACCTGCAAATGTAATACAATCCAGGCATTCTACACAGTAGATTATAGAATGCGTAGACTCCTTTGGCAAAGTATGAAATAACATCTTGTATTCAACTGTTTAGGTTAATTTACAACATTTTTCTCTCAACAAAGAAAATTAAAACCAAAATTTAGTCCTAGATTTAAACATACCGGTAACCGAAATTCTTGCTTAACGTAACTAATCCAATGCTAATTTCATATCATTTCCTAAACCAGGTTTGGCATTCTATGAAATGCCTGGATTGCATGAATGGCTAATAACAGATAAACGGTGCATTCTCGTTGAAATTAAATTCCCATGTTACAAAAAATCGTTTCTAAGTAGAAAAGAACTTTGTTTCGCTAATTCGTGTTAAGCGAGGATTATCCGTATAACATAGAGCTTATAAATACAATACTCTGGGGATAGCGACAGAATGGAAGGCCATAATAAAGGGATGAAATAGGTCGTTGAAAAGGGATCAAATAGGAGGTAGAAAAGGGTATAATAAAAAAAAATCGTTGTTTTTGTTAAAAAATTATTCAGAATATAAATAAATAATTAAGAAAAAGAAAAGATGACAACTATATTACAAAGTATTTCTTAAAAGTCGATAACGGTTTATGTATAGCTTTCGTCAACAGTTAAAAACAGTTTCATCCAACTACAGTATACAAATGCATCGCGCTACGAGTTCGTGTGGGCATCAACATTTACACACTCTTGGCATTAATTTACACGACTTGTGTGATTTACAAGAGCACAACTTGTCATTTCTGTTCGGACGAAATGAGAACCACCAGTAACCAGTATGTAAAAAGTTCCTATTAAAAATAGGTCACCTGATAAAAAAAATTCATTTTTTTATACAAATTTCATCGACTACAGCCAAAATCATTCGCGATTAAAAAGAAAAAGACCAATCGGCAATAGAGATGTGATCATTTTTTTTTTGGCCAATTGACATGGTCCCTCGAGTAGATATATTTAGAATTTCAAGTATAACAAGGGCTGAACGAGGCACCTCATATAACTTACCTTCAGGTCAATCATAATATATATATATAGATAGGTTCAAAGCGATTGAAACCCGTCATTGACTTTGTATTGCTAGATACACTGGCTATTGATAGGAATGTCCGAGACCTAGAAAAGCTTCGTCACGATAGATTTTTCAATAACGACACGACCGGTCATTCGTTTTTAAAATCTAAGGGAAAAAAGCGGGTTTCTTGATGATCTACTTAATGATAATGATTACCTCTCAAGTCTCAACATTGGGTTTCCGCACGAAACTTTCTCAATGGAACGGAAGCGTAAGGTCTGAGTGGCGTTTTCCTGAACGATTCACTTCTTGTCATGAAAGACGAACCGCGGGACGAAGAGGACATGGGCACGTTGGCGTCTAGTTCGGCGTCTTCGTGGACAGGGTGCATCACGTCTTCGTTGTCTACATCGTAACAAGCAGCATTCAAATCTTCGAGAGACGTGGTCAAATTTTCCGAGTTGCGATGGAGCCGCCGCTGGATGAGCCCTTCCATACGTTGGTAGTCCGCCAATTCGGCATTGTGCAGAATCTGCGCTTCTGCCTGCAGGAACTGTTCGGTGGTGTCGGAAGAGGAAGATCCCAGTCGACACAGCGGAGGGGTGGGGTTAAGCAAACAGGAAGATTCCAGTTCGTCCGTAATGCTGGTATAAACGTTTCGCGTGGCTGCCAGCAATGGTCGAGACGTATTGGTCGTCATGGGAGGAACGTGGAGGGCCGGTTCCGTGGCGGTCCCCTCGAATTTGGTCGTTTGGTGCATGAGGAGAGTGTCCGGCTCGGACTGGGTGGTGCTCATGGAGCGCAGGGTGATTTTGGGAGGTGGTCTGAAGCGTTCGCTGACCACATCTTGATCCATCGACGTCTGTCTCATGCTTCGTTGCAGACGACGGTGTAGCCGACGGCGCTGATGAATCACGGACGAGGGAGTGGGTGTGGAAGGTTCCGGAGAAGGGGGCTGAGTTGGAGGCAAAGTGTCTTCCACTTCGTCGTAGTCTTCGGTCTCTTGCCGATCCATCTGAGAGTCGTACATGCTGGGATCTTCTTGATCGATCGAGTCCAGGGTATATTGGTGCTGAAGGTCCAGACTGTGTTGGATTCGATGCAACGTTACCACCGTCTGGTCAGCCACCTCTTCTAGACGAGTCAGCCTCAGATCCAACGTCTGCAAGGACACAGTGGCCAAGTTTTCTCGATAATAAACGTCTTCGAGTTTCTGGGCCATCACCTCCACTCTTTGGAACAATACACAAAACACTGGAATGCTCAACCAACCTCCAAATAACGATATTTTTTTGCGACGCGAGAATTACAAGGTTCTAATTGACAAATTTTCAAAAATTTAGTTTGTTGATATAATAATGTTCCAGCTACACTTCTCTACAGGTACAGCACTTAAATTTGGCGCCTCTCAAGTAGAGGGTCGATTATCCGAACGTCGGTTATGCGAATGACCGGTTATCAGAACAACGGTAACCAAGTAGATGTGTAGGGATTTCACTTTAATTTGTGCCAGTCGTATACTGTACACTCGAGTGGATAGTGTTTCGATATTTATTTTCCTTTCTTACGGTTAAATGAAATGCTAAAGCAGAAGCGAACAGCATTACTCATGTAAGACAATAACTGAAAGATCAAGAAAACTTGATGCTTAAGATTGTTTCGTAGAATGCATATGTAATAGGTATGCAATAATATATAATCATACAGTATACTGTACTCGTAAACATTTTTTTCCATATATGTACATGAACTATTAATGTCTCATTATGCGAACAAATCGATTCCACGAACATCCATCACCCCATTTAGTTCGGATAGTCAACGTTCCACTGTACTTTTCTTAGAATAAGCAAAATCCCAAATTTTATCTCATAGACGTCTGTAATCAACAGAATGTCTGAACTCCGTTTGTTACCAACAAAAGCCTTATTGTCGCATAAACCTTGCAATTCTCACGTATTTAACCTAAGCTAAAAGCAATATCAACCTGTCATTAGTGTGTCGAACCCTGTCATCGGTACTCATCTGAACTCGACTTTGTTTCTCTTGAAAATACCCGTCAACGCATTCTTCTTCGAAATCGTGCGCCTTTTGCAAGTTGTCACCGAACAGAAATAATTCTGAAACAATAACAAAAGGTCACGACAACCAACTTTAACGTCGATGAAATGAGCGATTTACTTGAAACTGAAGGTTTCGTTTTCGAGTCCACCTACTTAAACTATGATCATAGATTCGTTTCTTTCCCTGCAAGCGTCGAAAGCAATCGACAGCCAATAAATAAAGATGATTCAAAATGATCAAAGGAGGTGGAAGCATTGGTTTCTGTTCATATTCCATAACAACTGAAAATCGTTGGAATTTCCAGATCTGTTGAGAGATGGCGTTAACTTCCTGAAATATATGACTGTAACATATACAAAATAAAACATTATTTCTTTTTTGAAGAAGCTTCCAAAAAATGAAAATTCTTTGAGAATTATGCCATTGGGTTTTAAAATTCAAATTAATTCCAATATAAATCTAAAATTAAATAAAGTTCTTCCTACTTGAATATCGCGATCAATAGATTTATCAAAAGTACATTAGCAATAAGCAAATATATGGACATAGCAGCTGGTGTGATCCATTTTCCAGTTTGACAAATCGGATTTTTTGTTCCTGGACCACACGGAGCTGAAAACATAAAAAGTGATTTAAAACGCAGGTCACACCTATCGGCTCAACGTTTCGAGTAAATCTTGGGAGTAAACTTTGACACTTACGATCAATGTCATCCGCAAAGACTTCTCCGTAAATCATCCAATAAGGCATGAAAAAGATATTTCGAGCTAAAGTCCAAGAAGGTTCTTCGTTGGGATGCAAAATGGCTTGACGTGCCACTCCAAAGGCCATTAACACAACGGCCAATAACACCACAAAATAAATCATCGTCACAACCTTTTAACATTGACAAAAAAATAGGTTAGTCACAAATACAAAAAAAAAATTATATGTTAGTATTTTATTTATTTAGAAAAGAGTGGTTTGTTTACCATTTTCCCGATCATGGTGACAAAAGGCCCCAAGTATTTGTTGACGCTGAGAATATCGAGAATACGAATGTACCAGTACATAATGTCAACGCAGTAGATGACTCTTCCTTCGCTTTGCGTCGAAGGATTTAGCCTCAAACTGAGACCAACGAAAAAGAAAAAGATGAGAACAACGTCACACGGATTCCATTTCTTTTCGCTCCACACGATGAATTTTTGCGTGAAAGTCACGGGTTCCGATATGATCAGCTTTAACACACAAAAATGTTAATTTCATTACAATTTTACATAGTTTACACGTAAGTACTTGAGTACACAAGTGCTTACTTTATACATAAAAAAATTAGGTTGATGTTGACTAACCTCTCTGATTTTTTCAACTCCTACTGAAAATAAGTAAAAAATGACGTGATATTCGATAAAACTGGGTTGTTCTTTCATTCGTACCAATACCATATAGGTAAAGAAAAACAGAAACACGGTGTAAGCTATCTGTCAATTAGAAAAATAGATGTTTTCATTAACAGTGAGCATTATTTCTGGTAAAATAAAAAAAGTATGCAAAAAAAATGTTAATTAAAAATAAATGCATTCCTTGTTGTCTATGGGCTACTTCACACTTCTTGCACTAATACCTTTGCGCATATTGATGTTTTTCACTCAAAATTATGTGTTAAAAAGGTAGAATTGCACCTAACACAGTCGAAGATGCTTATTTTAGTCCATTTTTGTCAAAAATGTTACTTAACACCCTTTTACACCAATACCTTCAATTGTAAAATTTGTTATAATTGAAGGCTTGCCCGGAATAACGTTGCATGTTACAATTCATAGTTTTGAGTAAATGGCAAAAAAAGTATTCAGCAACACATTGATTGTCACCTATTAGGTGACCAATTTCGAAGTGATATTATATGTATGTTTTAGGTAGGTATGAGTTTGTCTATTGGCGGCACAAGCTAAGCCAATATATGAGGCACGTTTTTCCATAATAATCTCAATATTGAATTTTTGTAACATACAACGTTATTCCGGGCAAGCCTTCAATTGTCTACCTACAACTTCCTAAACATGACTTAGATTCTACGACTCATGGTTTTCGATGTAACAATGCAATTTCCGCGAAAATTAATTTCAAGGAATGCAAACAATGTTTGTCTTACCTTGACAATTTGTTTGTCACATGTTTTGTTTTCATAATATTTGGTGTCTCACGTTAAATGCTCCACCCTGTATATTATACAATATAATATCCTGATATAAGTTATAGGCTATCTGAATATTATATTAATATACCATATTATATCTAATATTATACATACATATGCATAATATTTAATATTATATATTGTATAATCATATAACTATAGCAAACACTGTAGTTACGTAATCACCGACCCCACTTTCTCGCGATGACATTTTTTAAACCCAAATACCACGTTGTAACGTGGCTAAAATATCCTAACTACGCAATTAGCTTGGACATTTTGCGAAAACTAAAATTGGCGTCCCCTCTCCTGGAGTCCCCCACCCCTGTTTTATTTATGTCGCATTTTTTCTCAAATACATAAACTGGCAACACGTTAAGATTCCATTACATTTTTAATGAAATACTACAAAGTGATTTTTTTTTCTTTGCAATCATGTTTCAATGAATTAAATACAGTATGTTTAGTAGTTTAATTTTAATCTTCATTTTAGCGCCTCCTTCATTTGGCGTGATTGTCCCACTGTATATTGTTTAGGTTACCACAATTATTATCGATCAAAGATCAGAAAATTCCAAATCAAAGCTAACCCATTCGTGTATATTTCAATTGGTCCAAAATCGCTGTTACATCACTTCACCACCCCGTTGTAATCGTGCAAATCTTTGAAAAGCAAAAGTGAAAACAAAATATTACTCTGCTTTCAGCTTCAACATAACACGGCTTAGATGTTTGTGCCATCTGTTATCAATTTTGTTGACTTCCTTTTGCCAAAAGATCTGGCAAAATGTCAATTTAAATTCAAAATGTCAATGATTTATATCCCCGTATTGTTAAATGTTTATACAGTACAGTATCTCATTAATTTTAAATTAGGAACAACAAACAGGAATTTCACAGTCTACACTTAAACTTTTTTAAGTGTACAGGTACTTGTGAAACTCACAAGTCACAACATCCAATCGATTTGATCCTACCCCCCCCCCCTGATTAACAAATGTCTCAACTCAACAATTCAAACACATATACTTGCAATATAAACCAACATTCAATGATAAACCAAAATAAAATTCAACGATTCAATTAATTTAAAACTAACCACATACAGTGAGTATATTGTATTAAATTTTTGCCTAAAAATAATTTCAGTAAACTACTTGCATTTTCAAGTTGTGCTTTACTGCAACATAAGCTAAAAGCTGAAAATACATGTACACGTAAGCTACCTTTGTATTGTGTCTACTTACAATGTACTGTATAGAAAATCTCGTGTTTCGTTCTAAAACTACAGTACAGTACTGAATATCAAAATAAATTTAAATGTCATATTTAAGTTTCGGGAGACACGCAAAAGCAGTTAAACTAATTTTAACAAATTTCCTACATAACTGAAAGTCACTTAAAAAATCGTATATCATATACAGTACTTCATGCATGCGGGACAGAGGACGAATGTGAAAAAGACCAGAATCTCGTGAATGTAGAGAGACCATTCAAATTGCCAACTCGCGAATATGAGAACTCTTGAGAATTCATTGCAATAGTATCGCAAGATGTCATTCACATTTAAACGTCATCAAACGACATAAGAGAATGTTTGACTATACAATTCATAAATCTGGAATATAAGTTCAACACCGCGTGAAAAAAAAATAATATTATGCTAGTTTATAACCACGGTACAGAAACTACTGTATAACATTATTATATGTTCTTTGTATCTATAATACTGCACATGGGGCCAGTGATTATGAAGTGGTTTAATCCCCCCCCCCAAAAAAAATTAAATGATTTTATTTCAAATTTCGTATTGCATTGACCTGAAAGCCTCCTGTCACACGGCAAGTTTTGGTGTAGCGAGTCGAATAATTTGTAAGAGATATCCCCTTGTCGTTTATAAATTATGGAATAAATTGCCCTTCGCATTCGGAAACTGGCTGCCTTTCTTCTCACCAATATAGCTTTAGCCAGTTTTGATTTGTTTTTTAATTATTTAATCTTGTATATTTTTTTCTAAATGTATTTTGTTTAAAGATTGTCCATCGGGACTGTTTAAAAAATAAAAAAATAAAAATAAAAATAATTGGTTCACAACCGTGACGTCATTTTCGTGCCCAACCAGTTTTCATTGGCTGGAGTAAAATCTGACGTCACAGTGATTCACAAACTATTCGGCTTGCTACACCAAAACTAACGTTTGACAGGCCTCCTGTCAAACGCTAGTTTAATGTAGCAAGTCTTAAAGTACGGGATAATAAGCCGGCTACTGAATAATAAGCATTTTATTTTTTGAAAAACTAGTGAATAAACGCTTCTTACAGCAGAAATAATTTTGCTGATGCGATGATTGTTTTGTTTTTAAGTAAAGACTTCTCAAAACAAAAATTAAGTCACCTAAGACGTTAGTCGCTAGACCACTTTCATAATCATTAGCACACACAGTACGTTCTTCATTGCTGCTACCTATTAAATTAGTCTGGAATTCGAATTCCATACACCGAAAGAATTGTAAAGACCCGCTGTCACACGCAATTTTGGTGTAGCGAATCGAGAAATAGCCGAACCACTATTCAGATTCTTGCCAAACCAATTTTCAAAACCGCACAAAAGTTAAAATTTTAACGACCACGTATCCACACTGGTACACAAATTGCTCAAGTTTTGTAGGGATCCTAGTAACCTTATACTCATAAGATGTACTTTTCGTGGCGATCAATATGATTTTTTTGTGGTAATGTAACAGGTATTGATTGTTATTGATGATAGGTGGAGTTCTTTAAGTCTTTTTTCTTCCACAGCTTACGACGTTAGTCGCAAAACTGAGTTGTGGAATTTTCTAATTCTTAAAATTTTCAACTTTTGAAAAACCAAAAATAAGCCGAATTATTATACTAAACGTAATACGAACGACAAGCATCCGACCGAGTAGGATGTCATAAATCAATATAGTTAGAGTTTTTGATTTGATATATAATTATTTTTTTTTTAGATAGTAACACACCGACAAATAACAGCTATCCGTTTTCGTTAATACCTAATCAATTCTAAAGTGATAAATAATACACGTGTTTTAAATTGATACTGTTTATATAATATAAAACTATGCTAGTCATGTAACAGACCTCAGTGCAGTAAAGATGAAATGTCTTCATAGAAAAAGCTACATGAAGTCTGTTGCTGCTCATCTTTGTCAAAGGCCTCAGTGCAAAGTGCATTGTAATCACATTAGTAACAAAATTAAGAGTTTGATGATGCGTACAGTAGAAGAGTGAACGTGTTATTCGCGAGACATAATGTAGTTTCACTTTTTTTTTAATAACGTGTTTCACGTCATGTAGCTAAATCATATATAATAAACAACGCAATGCATTTTCGTTTCTTAATCCAAGAGCAGATGTCAAAAAAGGTTTTGAAAAGTGAAAACTATTGTAATGGAAGATCTTGTGTAAAATAACGTAACACGTGGCGATATGCACGTAGTAGTGTCAAAACATTCTTACGTGCACGTGAATTTTGAAATTCATTAAAACAAAAAAAAATGTCACTGCTGCCACATTTAAGTGAAACCGTATTTGAAATCCATAAATAATATATACACCAATAGTATACAGGGTGCTTCTCAAGTGTATCGGGGAATATCTCGCTTAGTATTGAAGATACGTCGATTATAGTTATATGAAATATGATCAGAACACACGGGAGCGATACAATGGTGCCAGTTTCATCGATTTTGAAATTAATTTTCACAAAAATCCTTTTGTTACATCGAAAACCATGAGTCGTAGCTACCAAGTCATATTTTAAAAAATTGTAGCAACGAGCTCATTTAGTCAGAGTCCACGTTTGTTTAATTTATTTCCAACAATGCAATTTAAAAAATTCATACAACAATAGGCAGTAAAAGCACCTTGCCCCTACAATAGCTTCCCTGCAAGTCACCCATGCTATTCAGTGAAGTTATTTTAGTACTTAGTTATAATCCGTCTTCAAACTCGTATTTAAATTAATCCCATGCAGCAACTGTCTATTAGACATAAATGGTGGCTTTGTAAAAGATGTAACTTATTTTTGAAAAAAAGTAAAAGCCGCAAGGAAATACAGTGGAATCCGCTTATACTAATCACTTACCACATCGGATGTTATCATCATAATCAGTCGGTCCCAAAACACTGTATAATTATAGACTAAAGAGTTTAGTCTATGGTATAATGCTTGTTATCCAATGTTTAATGCCTGTTATTGTTATCAAAAAGCACTAGTCCCAAAGTGATCGTAATAACCGGATACCACTGTACCTAGAAAATATATTACTTATGCATTGAGACTTTTGGAATACCCTATACACAGTTAACATTAACACAGCTAATATCCACATACTGTAGTTTTTCTTTCCTTAAATCAAACTAAATCCCTCATCATCTCCATTATTTTTGCAGTTTAAAATTTCCAATATACTATTCTGAACTTTCCATCCTCACGCAAAGCTATTTTCTAGCCAACTTGCCAACTTCCTTCGAGCTATCAATAATACCATAGCAACACTGACCTCTCTCACCTGGGTTCAAAAGAATCTTAAAAATTAAATGATTTTGACCATCTATTATTATAACCCAAATTATTATGCATCACTATCACTCCCTTTTGTTGCATCACACACCACATCGATTTCTTTCTTTCTCTCTCTCTCTCTCACACACACACACACACAAAAGCTGAAAAGCGATACTTGGATCATTCTTTTCGCTTGAAATGATAAAGCCTCGATGTTGCTACCAGAGAACCAATGATAGCGTTAGTTTCCCCTTATTGGCCGTACTGCCGCCCCAACACGTCTACCCCCAGCAGCAAGCGGCAGCGTTGCGATGTGAAACGAGTGAAGCTGGTTCTGGGGTTCTCATCTATCCGCTACACTCACTCACTCACTCTCTCTTCAAAGCCAAAGCGCCCACACTACTCCTGTTGCTGTTTGCATTCCACGCAGGTGAGTGCAACATGTGGCCAGCAATTTGATACCAAACAAGTCAAATCCTATACGATATATATTGCGCAGTATTCCACTTAATTTCAAAAAATATATTTCGTCACATATTAAATTTCAAATTTTAATTCCTTTTATACATCTTGGTTTATTTTGGTAAATACATAAGCAGAACATCTTGTTAATGAAGCTATGTGAATTAATCAGGTTTGTTTATATTTATCGAAAAACTAAGACATAGAGATAATAACGAATTTAAAGTGGAATTACAACTACTTGATACGAATGCACTTAGGACGTTTTTCCACTTTAAGAAACAAAGAATCGTTTGGTCCTCCTTTGGGCAATTTTTATTTAAGTACAGTGGAATCTGGTTATTGTGATCACTTTGGGACTAGTGCATTTTGATAACAATAACTGGCTGATAACATTAAACAGTGGACTAAAGAACATTAAACAGTGTTTTGAGACCAGCAGATTATGATAACAATAGCCAATTGATAACATTATACGTGATTATAATAAACGGATTTTACTGTATTCCCGTTCGTTGTAAAGTTGTTTTTGATTATTTGACTTTTCTAGAAAAAGTTGTTCTTGATCAAGTTCCGGTGTATTACGAATACAGTATTGAAAATTTCAAGTGTAATATTCATCATTAGAAATGATATTCATTACTTAAATTTTATATTTTTATATATGCATTTAATAAATGCAACATATAAACAAAATTCGTTAAAATGTTCGTACTGTATTTTCTGAGCAGCCGACTAACTGAAGATGCAACCGTCAGCTACAACGAGTCGTACGCGTTTTGCAGTGAAGAAAAGCTACAGCATTGAAGTAAGAAAACTTTTGTTCTACACATTAACAGACCCAAATACAGTAGAGTCTCGATTATCCGAAACTAAATGGGAGGTCATGGATGTTCATAAAACCAATTTGTTGGCATAATCAAACATTGTTTATTTTATAGTTTATGTGTATGAAAATAAAAAATCGTCTTCTATGTTTACAGATTTATATCACATTATATATATAGCATTTTATCACACACATATTACATAAGTATGTACAATGTTTTTGAAAAAAGTGTGAAGTTTTCTTGGCCTTTCAGTTATTGTCTTTCATCGATAACAACATTCGCTTCCGTTTTAGCATTTTATTTGACAGTAGGATAAATATCGGAACACTGTCCACTCAAATGTACAGTACACGACTGGCACAAATTTAAGTGAAATCACTGCAAATCTACTCGATTATCGCTGTTCGGATAACTGACATTCGGATAGTCGACGCTCTACTGTACAGGGTAATTCATATCATAATAATTTGTAACATCTCAGTAGTATATTTGTAAGAATCAACAATGTAACTCGATGCCATCGAACAAATATCAAAAATCACTTACTGACAAAAAACATCAGTTAACGTCATTTTAACTATCTTCACAGTTTAACTTCATGTATAAAAATTAAGAATAAAAAAGCAGTTAAATACTACAAGTATGAACATCGATTTCAACACAAATGAACTTTTCATCAAAAATAATGTAAGAAGAGTGTCTTCTATTGCGATTATCGAATAAACAAGTTATTGCTCGTATTTAAAAAAGAGTAATTAGATATTACTTAGAACCTGATTCACATTTCATTACATTAAAAACTTACGATATCGGTTTCCTCGTATCAAGAAGTGAAACTAAATATTGAAAACAATTATAACTCAAATGAACAGTATAAAAGTGATAAATTCAATGCAAAAATTGATATAATCGGTCTGCTAAGTTTAGCATACTGTAACTTATATATATCCATTTATCTGTATAATGAATTATGAGTGCTTCCAAAAAAACTTTAATGGCTCAGGGGTATAATATTTAACAGTTAACAAAAAACAGTTGTGCAACAACCAAATAAATGAGTTGTAAGTATCGCCACAATACAAAAGTAGCGTACGCTAGGTATCCCAAAAGTCCTATTCCCTATACATAATCCGACAGCTAATGTAACAGAAATGCCATGTTAGAAACATAATTGCATCGCAGGGGGTTCTTTCCAACGGTGCCATTTTCATTGACCTTGAAATTAATTTTCCAGGGAATCGCATTGTTAAATCTTAAACAATGTGTCGTAGGTATCAAGTCATATTTAAAAAGTTGTAAGCAATAACCAATATGTCAATTTCTACTGTCGTTTCATTCATTTCCAACAATCCAACAAAAAATAAATTACCTAACAATACACCATACAATGCACCATGCAGCTGCAATAGTTTCACTGCATATCAATTTTGCTATGCAGCAAAAGTGATTTTACAGTAGTTGTTACGCAATCATAAATTCGTATTTAAATTAACCAACTAAATCCACTTTTGCTGCATAATAAAATTGATACGCAATGAAACTGCTGCAGCAGCATGGTGCGTTGTTTGATATTTATTTTTTCAGTTGTATTGTTGAAAATAAATGAAATGACAGTGGATTGTGACGTTTTACAATTTTAATCTTTTATTTTAAAATTAAATGTATTGTTTATACTATTAGTCTTTATAGGATTAATGTTGGTTAGAATAAATTTAATTATTTATTTGAGTGCAAGTCTAATAATAAATGATCTCTTAGTTTGCTCAATATAAGGCGTTAGTGTTATATTTGAGATTGGCTACAACTTTCTATATACGACTTGATACATACGACGCATTGTTTAAAATTTAGCAATGCAATTTCCTTGAGAATTAATTTCAAGGTCAATAAAAAATGGCACGATTAGAAAGAACCCACTCATATATCTCAAACCTGGCATTTTCATTATACACTCCTCACAAAAATTAGGGGATACTTCAAAATCTTCATACCATTTGAAATATCTTCTAATTTTTGTGAGCAGTGTATTAGATGTTCGATTATTTGTAAGGAAAAAGACTTTTGGACACCTGGTGTGCACTATGTAGTGACAGGTGAAAATGGAAAGAGTAAAAAATAACACAAATGAAATACAAGTTCATTAGAATTGAATAAATTCATGTCATCATCACAGTATGTTATTATGTATGGCACACCATATGTTTGTAAGAATGGAACCCAGCTTAGGTTAGTTAAACAAAAAACATAGTTCAAACAAAAGCAGATAGTGCCATTTTTGCCATTTTACCTGAATTCACAGTATCTATATACTATAAGAATGCGTATAACGCACAATGCATAAAACTTTGTGCCGATGTACACATGCATATCATGTATGTGCACTTAGGCACACTCAGGTACGCAACCACTGTCTTAGTAGACATTCAGTTAGGCAGTGGCTGTTAGAAAAACTGCCTACGCAGTATCAAGTTGCTTAGTACATGGCACTTTTGATGTGGCCATTAGCGTTGCTGCAGGCCGGTGGTAGATACAAAATGGGAAACGGTGGATTCTTCCAATAACCCCCTAACTCTATTTAAACTAGCAGTGCACTCAATCCCTTGGCTGTTGACTTAGAAAGGGTGTAACTTGGTTTCTTTTGTGCCAGCAGTTTCAGGAAATGTTCTGGTATTTTTAAAGTAAACCACAACCTAGGCTTGTTGTGTACCCAGGCATCTAACACCGAAGACATTTGAAGCAAAGCTTAATATAAAGTAGTTTTGGTATAAGCCAAATTAACTGTATATTAAACACTATGCAATATACAATATAATACCGTACTTTATAATCCAATTTTAAACACAATATACCAGCAACATAATTTTGAATTACGAAATGTTAAAATATTTCATAATGTCTTTCACAGTAGAAAACGATTTGAATAGTAAATTATATTATTACTTATTATAATTACCCAGATGCCTTTGTAACGTTTCAAATCTCTATAAAATTTCTCTATGACAATGAGTTGTTTAAATGACAAAAAGAGATCACGGTTAAATATGCATTGTTACAACAAAAATTTAAAAAATAATTAACGCAAAACTCTTTAATAATGACACATTTTCTCGACTGCCAAAACAAAAATTTACAGATTCAATTTTCTCTTTAATATCTCTCACGCCCCTTTACTGTAGACTAGTTTGCTTTTAGTTGTTGAACTCTTCACTTAATACTTAGCACTTCAAAGAATGTTCCGTTAACTTTCTACCAAACAGATTTAGCTGTGCTGTTACCTTCGAGTTACAGTAAAAACACTACTGCAATGTATAATCATTATACAATACATATAAAAAAATAAATAAATAAATAAAAAGAGAAATTGAAACAATCGTATGAAGTTGTTTCCTGTTATGATCAGGTTTCTGTCTGGTAAGAAACTTGGACACAATATGGTAGAAAACTCGAGGAAATAACATCAATACAGTACTTTCTTTCTTTGCTGTTGCCGATTGAGAGATCCTTGAAATAATCCCAAACGGAAATTGGTTTCATGAAACCACTACAGGAGACGTTATAAATTATTTGATATCACCTAATAAAACGTCACAAAAAAAATTATACTTCACGCCAACTATCATCTCTTTTTGTTTTATTTTACTCTAGATCTAGACTATTGCACATTCGGTATATATTTTTTACTCGACTATTGCACATTCGGTATATCAGAGCTCATTAAATAGAACATACAGGGTGAAGCAAAAGTCTGGTCGCAGCTAAAAAACGCGAGAATCATTGATGGTATGAAAATTCTGAACTACAGTATTGTAATGTATATCAGCCATGGGCTATGCAGTGCAGTTGCCAGAAGTAACCTTGAAAGTTATTTTCAAGGTCATCAAATTATTAACTTCCTTGATATCCATCCCACACTCCTTATGTTTAGAAAAACGGTGTAAACAAAATAATTTCTAACGCATCAAACAAAAATATAAAACTGACCGGTAAAACGGAAGTTATGGACAAAAGAAGTACGGTATCACAAAAAAGCAAATCAAGAGGCAACTACAATAACATTGCCTACCTGGCAATGAAAAAGTGGAAAAGTGGTGAAAGTGTTGTGGGGAAACCCGTTAAACTGATGTATGTGTTGATTAATACATCAGTCTGATAAATGTTCCCAAAACTTTTCCACTAATACATGTCAGGTAGGTTGTGTTTGTTGTGGCTGCACTTGTCATACCGTACTTCTTTCGCCAGTAACTTCCTTTTTTTACCGGTCGATTTTCGAGCTGTTTTGTGTGTTGGCATTATTTCGTAAATACCTTTGTCATACATGTGTAGTGTGGAATGGATATTAAAGAACTTAAAATTGCAAGACCTTTAAAATTACATGTAAGGTCGCTTCTGGTAACGTGATTGGATAGCCAATAGCCGATATACATTACGATAGTTTAATCAGATTGTCATAACATCATAATTTTACTCGCGATATTTACCTCTGACCAGACTTTTGCCTCACCCTGTTTACTGTAAATACTACTGGAGATAACATGCAATTGCGAGTGATGCTTTAAAATTAAACAAACAATTGTAATAGTTGTAGAAAACTACATTTTGAGATAACTACATTATACAAGTACCAGCACATAGGTCAATGGTAACAATAATCCTAGAGTCACGTTTAAAAAGTACCTTGGTTACAGAAACCTTAGCTTAATCATATCTTATCCTAATATATAAATGTGAAAGTCCGTCTGTATGTTTGTGACTCCACCACGCGGAAACTACTCATCTGATTAACTTGATTTTTTTTGTCAGCATATTAAAGGTCCCAGATAACACAGTAAGTAAGTTTTATCCAGATTAAATGTACGCTTCGATAAGTAATCTCGGATAATCACGATATTCTTATACGTCTTATACGCGTTGCGCTGCGGGCAGCATTGTGGTGTGTTGCGCGTGCGCATAGCCTGCGCGTGATGGTTGGAAACAGCATCGGGTGCGAGCAAGAATTTGCAAAAAATCCAAGCTTTGTTATTCCTGTTTTAATTGTTTAATTATAAAGCCGCGGGTACAGCTAGTATGAAATAAGAGGGAAAATAATAAAAACTTCATCGAATACGTTACAGCACATTTCGCCTGTAGCACTTTCTGAACGGTTAGAGGCCACATTAGTTTATTTAATGTACAGTATTTTATTAAACAAAAGAGATGAAAAAGTAATCTTCATGACTATCTACCAGTTAGCATTGTTTTACCATCCTTATTATGAAAATATAAACTAATGCAGTCGGACAGTTCAAATAGTATTATTTATCATTAACTTTTTATTAAATTTCTAAAATTAAGAAAATTTCATGAATTTATTAAAATTACAAACCACGTATACTAAAAAAAAAGGCGATAACGAGGGATAACTGTACTAACTTCCAAGTTCAAGCTGCCTTTTCTAGACAAGTTTCTCCTCTCTTCTTTTTTGTACAATACTATCCACCCATTTTTTTGGTGTAATATATGACAGTAATTAATGGCAGAGAGGGGGTTGGCAGTGAAAAGAGCGCACCAACTCTGCAACCTGCAACAACGTCTAGCACTCAACTACGTGAGTGGAGTGCCAAAGGCTTAAGCCCTCATCCATCGCACAAGCCTCACTTCTGCCTGACGATGCATATTTATTATTCAAAAAGATTTTTTTAGCAACACAGATCTCCAATCATCCTTTCGGAGAAAAGGTTATAGTCTGACCTCAAAATCCAGCTATTATACTGCAAGTTTTCTTTTTTAATTCATCGAACAAAAAATGCGAGACACTGGAAAAGCATATACCTCATTTTTTTCTTAATAACATAATAGTAAAAAAAAAATTATCTATTAAAAAAGAAAAAAAAAAGTGATTCAAAAAACCAGAATGAGCAACCATTGAGATACTAATAGTGAATTTCCAAAGTGAATCATGCGTTTATGCAGTAAAACTCCATTAAAGTAATAACAACTTAAGCTTCCCTTCTATACATGTTTGTTGTAAACTCGGGGGGAGCTTTGGTAAAAATTATGAAAGAAACTCGTACACAAAAAGTTCAAATTTGAACCGGATTTTGTTTGATACAGAAAATTATATACTATACTAGTAATTATTCTTTCTGCGCGGTACGTACAAAATCCTGTTCAAATTTGAATTTTCTTTGATACGTAGATGTACCGATTTATTAATTGAAGGCTTGCCCGGAATAACGTTGCATGTAATAATTCATAGTTTTGAGTAAATGGCAAAAGAAGTATTCGGCAACACATTGATTGTCACATATTAGGTGACCAATTTTGAAGTGTTATATGTATGTTTTAGGTAGGTATGAGTTTGTCTATTGACGGCACTAACTAGGCCCATTATACGAGGCACGATTTTCCATAATAATCTCAATACTGTATTGAATTTTTGTAACATACAACGTTATTACGGGCAAACCTTCAATTAACAAAAAAATATTTTCTAATACAGTTGATAATAGTTACATTATGTGTTGCTTATACTGGATAAATATACAGTACGTATACAGTATATGAAAAATCAATTATTATAGCGATATTTACATTCAATTACAATCAATGTCGTAAATCGAAAACAGTCCAAATGTAACAAAATTCGCACAAATCGAATAGAAAATTACAGAAAATAAAATTATTCCAAACTCGCATAAATCGAATACGGTATCACATTACTCAGGGCGAGCTCCGACATCGCCCTGAGATTAATCTCTCCTAAGATTAATCTAATTAATGAGCGTATTCTTAAAAAACATTCACTTGTTTCAAAAGAAGCCTGACATCCAAATCAATGGTATCAGGATGAACTGTACTACATGTATTTCCACGAAAAAAAGTATAGCTATCTAACCCGTGTTACGTACATTAATTAAGATATGCACGTCTTCAAATTTTGAAGAACACAGTGAAAAATAAAGCAAAGATTTGTATAACCACAACACAATGAGACTATTCAGAATGAATCCCCGTGAAATAGTAAGACGTGGCTTCACTTCCTGTACAATTGGAGGACAGGAAGCAACCACGGAACTGCATGGATGCACCAAGTAGCAACTGATAAAAGTTCAAGATGCATTGTGAACTTCAATAGGGGGAACGATTTGTGAATTGCGAAAAGATTCTCGTTAACCGAAGGAAGTCAGATGAAAGAAATCGATCGTAGCCTTCTTTTTTTTTTACATGGCCCATGCAACTAAACACAATATTGATTGATCATCATTTACGAATGAAAAGAGTATCTTCTTCATCGTGCTCCTTTCTTTCCGCACATTAGAAATTCACGCAGATATAAAGAACGATTAGTTGCTCAATCAGTTGCTGATAAAATACCAATTTTATTTGGTCTGTAAATAACCGCACTGCTATTAACAGTTTAAAACAACTTCACCATATTATGGCTCTATCAACATGTACTGTACCTTTTGTACATATACAACACATAGTCCGTGTACATATACAATACTTCTGAGAGACGTGTAACTATATAAGAGAAGAAAAACACCAGATACAGTGGAATTGAAACTTGTTGGAAGTTTCGAACAAAGCTTATTTGTCAGTGGTGTTAATAGGCCAATCTCGGCTACCACCCACACTCCACTAGAGCAACACACACTCTGTCACCAAGTCCAACCCAGAAGAAACCTTTCACTCACTCTAAGGTCAACAAGCTCAAGTAAGAAAGAATCCCTTACTATGGATTCGCCAACAATCAAGATTGAGCTCACAAGCTTAATGGAAAATCATTGACTGGATCTTTCCATCTTTACCTAAAACTATAAACAAACTTCTTAAAAACATAGGCGCCAGCTGTTTCCGTTTCCAACACATAACTGAATAAACGGACAAAAAATGTCTCCCATACAATACCTTCATAGTATTATAATTAAAAGTACCGGTACTGTATATGAAATTCTAATTTGTTCTGCACTGACCAGAATGTGTAGTGTGAATGTTTCACTGGCACGTTTATGATAAAACATCATCCAGAAATACTTTCATAGCGAGATACAACGAACTTAGAAACTCTATATGACGGATTGGTATGATGTATTTTTCCTACAGTGATAATCATTATACCCGCTGGAAATAAACCAACACGTTATATTTCAGTATATGGCGTTTTCCTTTCCGTAATTTGGTTGTATCTCGTTATTATTTAAAAAATGTTTCATTAAATGCTCTCTAGCACTTCTGAAAGTTAAGAATAACTTGAATCACCCTGTATAATAAAAAGACCCCCTGGCCCTTACGTGCGTGCAGCGCTATGATGCTATGCAACAGTTAAAAACACAAATAATAAATCTTGCGAAGCAACATGAGTTAAATGAAACCCTTTATGGGGATTCACCATAACAACGTGACAGTACACAAACATGAGTATAAAAAAAAGATTCCAAATCAGCATCAGAATGTTTCTGAAATTTGTTAGTTCACAACAATAAACTGCGTGATGGCGAATAGCTATAACATTAGCTATAGTTTAGTAAATAGCCCGTCAAAATTAGGGGAAAGCCTTATTATAATTACGCAATTCATTGATTACTCATGTTGCTTCGCAGCCCATTCGTTACATTTATTTATTTATTCTTTTATACTCATGTTGCTTGGGTATACCGTTAAATACATTTTTACGAATGACTTTTACTTAGGACATTTTTCCAACAATCCAATCGTTCAGCGAAGCAAAAGCTAGTGGCCACGTGGAGAGCATTTATTGTTGCGAGAAAGCATTGTTAACCACTTGCACTGAAATGCAGAGATAGAGGCAGTACAATTTTCATGGGTTTCATGGTCCATAAAAACTACTCGTGTCACACCCTCTGAGGACACTTTCGTGTTGCAAATGTATAGGTGTACCCCCTTTAGAGTAGAAACTAACTTCCACCAAAATTTAACTTCCAAGGTCGAGCTACAACCCGTTGTTCACATGAAAAACCGCATGCCCCCGAAGACACTTTGGTGTCGCAAATGTGTAGGTATATATCCCTTTGGAGTAGGAACTAATCATCACCCATCAAAATTCACTTCCTAGGCCTTCTGGTTTTCGCGCTACAAAATCCCTCATCACGGCATTATATAGTAGCGACAGGACTAGTAAATAACCCGTCAAAAATGACAGGAAAGTTGTTTTTTTGTATTCATTACGCAATTCACTGTTTAACTCGGTTGCTTGGCAACATTTCCTTACACTTATTTGTTGTTTCAACTTATATTGCTTGGCAATATTCGTTACAGTAAGAGTATAAATTTCGGTATCAGTTTTAGCATTTACATACATGGTGCAGTGGCGATATCATAGCTGATGTGGAGGAGGAGTACTTTTGAAGGAGTACGCTTTAACTCAGTAGGATATGATTATGTACGTCACGTCCATAACAGCAAGAACGAGAAGGAATGTTGCCAAGCAACACGAGTCTATAACACTGGGTTTACTTCTAGACTCAACGTGGTTACTATAGGATCATAGAATTTACTTTTAGACCATCAATATTATTATTTCACGGGCTCTGTACCCTATATAGTATATCCAGTAGTTGAGATACTCGCTGAAGATAAATGTCAATTACTGAACTTGAATAATTTGCACACAAATGTAAACAAGAACCACAAAAACGAACGTTTCGTGATGTCTAAGAAGATTAACAAAAAAAGCCTTGTAATCGCATT
The DNA here is from genome assembly GCA_034695005.1 of Cryptops parisi. Taxonomy (NCBI): domain Eukaryota; kingdom Metazoa; phylum Arthropoda; class Chilopoda; order Scolopendromorpha; family Cryptopidae; genus Cryptops; species Cryptops parisi. The sequence continues at coordinate 12,181 of JAQIWH010000818.1, read as the reverse complement.
ATTAACAGTACCCCGTCTCTACACAATAAACTTAATGAAATGAATGAAATGAAAGTACAAAGCATCTACCAAGCCAAAACATTTTTGGTAGTAACAAATGTCAATGTCAAGATTTACGTAGGCCTACATGGTGATATAATCAACAAAATTATTAAATACGATTTACATGTTGAAACAAAATATATGGGTTTTTTTTTATTAACACTAAAACTCGTTACACAATAACTGATAATTATTAACTATTGATTAATTACAATTATAATCCAGTTAGGCAATTTTCCCCGTAAAAAATACGCCTGATTTATGCGAGTTTCGTATAAATTATTTTTTTATTACGCGATAACTAGGTATATGCCCGTCATCAATGACGGAAAAGCTTCATTACGCAGTTCATTGTTTTAACTCATATTGCCTGGCAACATTCGTCTATTTTAACTCATGTTGCCAACATCGACATACATGTTTCATTCCAACATCGTATAGGATTCTATCCCGTGGATGCCATTGTTTACACTCACGTTTTTATGGTGATCCCCGTGGATTCAATGTGTGAAATACATACAAATACAAAGAAAAGTACTGTTTTTCTATATTATTTTGGATAAAAACTCCACGATGTGTGAAAAAAAGCTAACTTTTAAAGTGACAATGTTTATGCCGAGAGCAGTGGAGAATCCTACAAGGTGTTTTACCATATACAAACAAACTTCAATATAACTTTTCTATGAATAAAATAACTTGTAGATTTTGTTCACAACTTTGATCTCATAACGCTTTGTAGTCAAAGAAAACTACCAAGAGGTAATAAGAGAGGTACTTTCGTTTTTTTCTCTCTTCTTCACTGTGATTTCTTTTCGCTCAGTTTAGCCTCAACTTTCCTATCTAATGAGATCTATCAGCCACAGATGACGCCAGGGGGTTTACACTACCAACTTCCCAAATGGTGAATGGTGAACACCATTAAAGGACCCAAGAAGCTAAACTTGCTAGATAAAATGCAAGTTGAAAAACTGAAAGGGAAAATATCTTTCAACACCTTCCATTATCGTCTGCGATCAATCTTTCACATTTTTGCGTAATATACTGTACACTTTAACGGGCATCGATATTTTGCTTTTGAAGTGGATTTTCAGCAAATTCGCAGTTCTGTAATTGAAACAATAGCCATAAGTTCTTTTCCGATAGAAAAGAAACTAACTGCTAATAAAGTAGAGGTGAAGTCTTAAGAAACTTGACCACAGGTGAAATAAATGACCATCGGAGCGCACAAAGGCCATCTGTTCACAAGCAGCACGTCTACTACATGGGCAACAGTCGATCCTAATTGATTTTTCGTGTTACTCACACCTAGTTTCTAGACAAAATACACGCTGTGAGAATAAAATCAACCATCATCGTCTAAAGGTTTACCACTAAATCCCCTATTCTTGTACTTTATTTCGAAGGTATTGTTAGCTTTTGATGTGTGTATGTATGTCAATATGAAAGTGCGTGTGTCACCAACACTAATGAAACTTTTATGCCCTTCCAACTAATTTATAGCATTCGAATCGTTCTTTGGCAGTAACCTTTGAAAAACACAGCACCATAATAAATCGAAAATATAAAAAAAAAACTCCACCCGTTTTATCCCTTAAGATAGTATCTTTTCAATGATATGTTACACTTGTCACTGTGAATCTCATTCTACGATTGGTATTTATTTATTTATTTTATTTATTTTGCTTAAAACGATCCAACGGGATCAATAGTGTAGATACAATTCAAACACAAAATACTTAAAATGCAACAACAATATAACTTAAAACACAGTAAGGAAATGATAATTGTAAGAGGTTAGTCGATCAGATTAATATGTTTATATAATGCCTTGTGATATATGTATTTGAGATCTGAAGATATTGTTGATAATATATAAAAAAAAACAGATAAAAACGGTATTTACTTTAAAAGTAGATTATAAAATATGCAGCAGCTCCTCGAATTATGCGAGAGTCATGTGTGGTCTGCGGTTATTCTTGCATAAGCCATATACAATACATCACATTCTTACATAAGTCATATCTACAGTCGTATACAGTATATCAAAAACGTAAACAAAAAGATTGAATAATTCTGGCTTGAAGGCATACATTTGTGCCATGCATTTGTCAACATTGTGGTAGAAAAATAGGACGTTGCAGAGGTTTTAATTCGTTTGTGCGTCACATCACAGAATCGCAAAACAACGAACTTTTTTGTGTGCATGTAACCAGAATCTGGAACCACTTCTCTTAAATTTGGCATACACGTAACTCGTTTAGACTCCTTGAAAAATATTTCAACATATGACTTGAATAAAATTGAAAATCGCAACAAAATTCTCAAAGTGGTAAAACTTCACGTTGTCACTAAACAAAGTCGTGTTTTCGCAAATATTAATTTTTGAAAATTAACATTACGAGCATCAAATTGTTGATAATTCCGATTTTCATAAATTGGTGATTATTTTAGAAAAGTTATTTTTTCTTCGGTTATTAGCAAACTCGCATAGAGTTAACTCGTATAAATTCTTATAAGCTTATAACCATACAAAACGTCAACACCATTAGTGGTTAATGATTTACCAATAACCTGTTCGTCTTTAAACGTAAGACATGGAAAAACTGGAACTTAACAGGATACTACTTCCACCTTAACTACATTTACTAATCAATACCAAGACATGCTGTATTTAACTCATAACACCAAGTAAAACTTAACTTAAAAGCTTTTAACATGAAAAAGTCAAAAGTACTTTGCATAAGTTATAAAGCTAGCAAACGACTAAAGTAGTTAGGCTTCATGACAGAAACAGGGTGTTAAAGTGTTGAAATTTGTTAAAATGAAAATGAAGCCTAGTTAAATACGTGAAAAGCAGAAGTATGACGTAGCAAAAAGATATTACTAATATATCACCATTAAAGCGTGGAATACATATTTCATACAGACAACGCTATTTTTATATTAAATACAGGATGACACAAAAATTGTCGAGTTAACAAGAAAATTTTGCTATTATGCGATTCTGTTCGGTGGTGCACAAGTGATTTAACGCGAAACTTTTGTCACTTCGTGAACATTTTAAACGGAAATGTTTTACATACTGCTTGAATGTTTTGTAAAATCTTTTATGTAAAATTTGTTTGTCTTTATGAGACGTAAAATTAATAAATAAAAAATAAATGAATAAAATTTCGATGTATGCGATTTTCGGTTTAAAGATTCGAATATTCGTCTATTCATTTAGAAATGAGTGAATAACTTATCAGACTTTTATCACAGCAGTTAATGTTTTTGTTTTTTTTACATACATATACAAAACATTTTCGATTTATGCGAGTTTTCGTGAAAATCCCGATATGATGCGTTTCAAGTTATGCAATCTTTGTGTAACACGCCATAAATCGAACCCCTCTTGTAGCTTCATCAATACTCTTAAAAATAGGATGCTATGTTCAAGTACTTATACTTTAACAGAAAATCGTTTAAAATCCGTAATAGTTTACGGATATTTTTTTCTCGCTTCCTTTTTATTAAAAATCGATAAATAACTAAAAACTGTACGTCCCCATTTATATATATAAAAAAACAACTCTCAGCTCCACTTTTCGCTGGTCGTTGGCAAATTAGAGGACGTGATTATTTTCCTTTAATCTTTTGGGCGAGAATATCCAGAGAACAGTGAGGGAAAGAATAAGAAGAAAAAGAAGAAGAAGAAGAAAGAAATATAGAAAATCGATACCCAGAAAACTGTCGTTAAAGACTTTTAAGACTTCGAAAAGTACCATCTGAAAATAAGAAAAAACAAAAACTGAACAAGAAGTTTCCACTTCCAAAACTGAACATGTTGTAGGCGCCCTTTACTACTCACTTCTTGATTAATAAAGTAACTACGACGACTGCGAAACGGATTTTATTTCCAAGAACTACACGCATAGTTTGTCGCCCATTGGTAGTTGGCAATAATTAATTCACGAGAATGCCCTTTTAACACGAGAACTGGAGGACTGAACGCAAACTAATTAGAGTTGAATCGCTAGGTAACATAAGCTTTGAATATTTAATGGAGATTCCCCATACGTTTGTGTTGTAGCTTCAATCGCTGGAAAACGAGATAGATCCAATTAAACTGGTCAATATGCGAAATGCCTCGTTCCGAAATAAACAAAGGATCCGAGTTTAACAAGGTTTATTAAATAAATCAAGTTTAACCAGAATGCAAAATAAACCTTCGCTATCTTAGTGGAATCAAACATGCCAAAATTCAAAAACCGAATTAATTAAGTTCGCTTCTCGATGTAGCGTCTCATGAAAGTAGAATGATCTCATTTTCGTATTCCGGAAAAATATTCATTTTGTTTATCCAAGATATTACTGAAAATATTATCGATGAATAAAACAAGAAAGAAATATCCGAATTTCATGCTTTGAAGTCATTCGAGACACAATTCGCTTAAGTAGAGCGTCATCTACCGACAATGTTTGTAAACAAAGCAATTATCAATTACGGTAAAGTGAATTATAAAAAATTTACAACTAGGTGCACATCTGCAAGATCTGTTTAGTATGAGTTCAAAGTTTTAGACGTTCAAATGTAATAGCTTTAGTACCATGGCGTCGCGAAACACACCTTAAGTCCAATTATACTAATCAATACGGTACATGGAATTCATACTTGCGACACAGACATATCATCAAAGTTCAACAAGGCTTAATGCAGTTTAACAGAATTTACCTAATACTAATAAGGTTTATGAAACAAATTAAGTTAATCCGAAAAAATACAAAACATACATTGGTGTCACAATTTAGTGAATACGTGACATAAATTAATGCAAAAATTAATGAAGTTCGCCATGAACGTTTTCATGAAACTAAATGAAACCGTTTACGTGTTTCTCCAAAATGTCCGATGCCAAATCTGAGTTGCAATGGATACTGCTAAACTCATACTGGTACATAAAAACGAACAAAGAGGTTCGGACAAGTATTTCAAACAATTGAAGGATTGCCCGGAATAACGTTGTATGTTACAAATATTCAATATTGAGATTATTATGGAAAAACGTGCCTCATATATGAGACTACTTGTAACTAGTGCTGTCAATAGACAAACTCATACTTACCTAAAGCATACATATATCACTTTGAAATTGGTCATCTAATATGTGACAATCAATGTTTTGCTGAATACTTCTTTTGCCATTTACTCAAAACTAAGAATTGATACATGCAACGTTATTCCGAGCAAGCTTTCAATTTAAGAAATATAGTAGATTGAATTATAGTAGATTGAATTACTAAAAAATTTCAGTCATCAAAGGTTTATGCCACATTTTATTTTGATGATTTTTCATACGAAATTCTTCGATACAGGTAATTCTTCGAAATTCTTCATCTTCCGAACATGCTTCGGAAGATGAAATAATTTTTCTTCAGGAATATTTTACGAATGAATGAAATAAAAAGATTGTCTACTCTTTCACTACTGGTCTATAAAAAAGCGTGATTTCGCTGGAGTGGCTTTGGCTTCTTGTGATTGGTGTTCCTGGAGTTTTAGCATCGCTTGTTATTGTATTCTAGCATGATTGGCTTCTAGCAGATGGATCTCTGGAATGTTGATCGAGCTTTTGTTCGTGTTCATGATTTTGTGTTGGTTGCCGTTAATTTTTATCGTTTCAAGAATGAGTCTTTTAAAAGTATCTTTTTCAGTGTGAAGCATCTTAAATAAAGTGTGAAATAAACTATCCAAACTGAAGTCTCTAAGTATCCATTATTGACACTAATTGCCATTCAAATCTGGGTTCAATATTTTAATGATCGGGAAACATCACCATAAATTTAGAGAATATTTGATAAATGAGGCACCATCCAACACATAAATCTTTGTAAACAAACCACCTTTAGGTTGGTACAATCTCATTAGTATGACTGCAATGTTTTAGTTTTTCAAAAAATAGTCTCAGATTCGAAGTGTTTCGAATCAAACGTGACCAATTTTGTAGTAAATAGGAAAAAAACGTGTTTCGACCCGAACACAAGCTTCAAGTTTAATAATGCATATCACACAAAAATGAAGAGGTAGACGGGGATGCAAAACAACATTAATATCCATCAGTGTGTTATTATATCATGATCCAAATCAAAAATAATAATAAAAAAACACTTCTCAATGAAGTTTCACATGAAAGTTGAATGGACCCACCAGCTTTTACGTAAAAGACTTCGCAAAATATTTACTTTATTTGATGAGAATTGGAGTAGAGAATCGATATCAGTGAAATTTTCGATAAATGATAAGAGTGGGAGTATCGCAGCTTGTGAAGAGTTAACACTAGCTACGATTTCCGCACTCTAAAAAAATACTTACCTTAAGCAAATTAATACCTTATTACCGTAAAATAAATAAATAAATAAATGAAAAAAATTAACGAGTTTTTTTGCAACTCAAATTATAGTCAAAAAATTTAAGCCAATATTAAACTGGTTAATAATGACATGCATCCCTATACAGCGTGCACATAGAATATGCCAAAGCTTGAAACCTAATAGTTTTAGAGATATGGAAATTTAAAACGACGAGTCAACTCCCAGATGAATCGTCAGATGAATGTTTGCATACTGGTACTAAGCAAACATTAAGTCAATAAGTCAGTTTATTTATTTATTTTTGTAGTCTACATTGCATAGAGACAAAAATTGTATATGACAAGTGAAATAATGCGTAAATATAAACGGAACTACATTAAAATTCTATTATGAGAAACATGATTATGTTAAATGCTTGAGTTTTGACAGTCTGTTTGGCATTTGGATTGAACCCATTGCTCTTTTTTTTTAAGTAAATAGATTGGGAAATTATCTCTTTTGTAACATTTAGGAAATATTGAAATTTATAACTATATAACCAGTATAAATATAATCGCTTGGCTTGTCAAGTCTTTGTTTTAATTTGTAAATTCCAATGTTATTTTTGATTTTGTTTTGAAATTTTCATTATTCCTGGTTTTGGTACGTGTTTTCTACTAAATGTAATTTTGTACGCCTCGTTATTGTTTTTTTTAATTACATTGTTCTTCCATAACTCATACATGTCATGCATTTATTTTGTGTATAAAGTTCCATTAGACCGTTTCATATTAAAATAAAATAAAAAAATTAATTAATTGATCTCTATCCACCACTAAACGTTTTTGTCTGAATGCATAGTTTTAAGCGTTATCACTTCATTGTAGAGTCTAGAATCTAAACCGTGGTCTTTATTATATAATCGATGAGAAGGAACATCTAATCGACTAACCACAAGAATCAAACCATCCATTCACCTTACCAAATATCCCCTCTATTATCGACGATGTAGCAATAAATTAAAAAAAAAAGCAAACACTTTTGATAGATTGCTTGTCAAAACGTACCCTTTAACAAAATACAAAAAACATCCTCATCATTTTCGATGTCTCTTTTGTTGTTAAACCGGGGAGTGCAAGAGAAAAGTGTGAAAAGGTGGGTTGGATTTTTATCTGGTTGGAAGACGACGACGACGTGTTGGTGGCAAAATGGGACACATCGGGGTGTCTGAGTGTGTCTGTGTGTTTGAGTGTGTGAGAGAGAGAGAACGCGTGTGTGTATGTGTGTGAAAGGGGGAAATTACACGAGCATTCAAAAGCTAGAGCAAAGCAAATGCCCGGTCGAAAGGTTCGGTTTGGTGGCAAGTCAACACACAATAGAGGCACGAAGAAGTGTCCAATCAATACCAACACTCGCACACATACACACACAATTGCTAAGGGGTGCAAACCGCCTTGATTTAGCAGTCGAAAAGAGAGTGGAGAGGAAATTTGCCTGACAAGTAGTGCAGCCAACGCCACTTGACAAACAACGGGTGCAATCGGCGTTAAACCCAAAGCTTCCTCCTCCTCCTTACCAACAAACTCCCCCGTTTTCCCCGATCTTCTAAAGCAGCCTTGGCGCCCATTAAACGAGTCGTTTATTTCTCGCAGGCGCCAAAATTATTGCGATTATTTTTTTTTCTTCCACTTCTTCTTAAACCTACCCCTACCCTTTCAAACCCTACACACTACTCTTCCAATCTCTCCCTCTCCACTGTATATAAAGAAGCAAAAAAAAAAAAACACAAAACAAGAAAACGCCTAAAACTGCTAGCCAGAAATTCGATGCACGTATTAAAAGTAATTTATTAGTTCCTCATCACAATAAAGAAAACCCAAAGATATCTTTGTTGAAAAAAAAAGAAAGAAAATCAGTACCAAAAAAAAATTAGTGGAAAAGAGGGAGAAGCCTACGCAACATCCTCTCAATGTTTATCTCGTTGAAGAAGATATACCACAAAAAAAAAGTACGGAAAAAATTCGTTAAAACGTACAAGGACTTTAATGCTGTCGTTATTATTGCATTGACGTTAAACCGCTTTGCAGAGAATGGTAAAAGAAGAGGAACCCTAATGGCGAAAAGAGACGACAGGCAAGAAATACGGAATTACCGGGGAGTCGTTAAACCGGAAGCTGGGGCGAATTAAGGCTTCTGTAAAAGAGTCCATTTATATCATTATTTGCTTTCCATGTTGGCAAAATGAACTGGGTGCAATTGTAACAAAAAAGAAACAAAAAAAGAACAAAATGGAAACTCTGTAGCGAAAAAAAAAACATTTTCTTTTTGAATTGCCGATTTGAACAGATTGTTATGAAAATAAGGCTGGTTTAGTGTTTTTAACCAACGTTACTGTGTTTTGTGGTTACAGGTCCTACTGAAGAAGTAAAACCATGAAATGTTATAGTTGTACATATTGCAGTATTTGTAATATGCACAAAAACTGAATGGTTAAAATATTAAAAAAATATTTTTGCTAAATAATTTATTTTTAATGATATCACGTATTAAAATACATATACGCGATACAATCTCAAGCAAGGTACTGATTTTATTTTCATATTAAAAATGCTTATATTTTTTTCAATATTCAAATACTAGTTCAACCGTATAAGTTATGAAATTATTTATATTCAAATATAACTATTGGTAGCCAAGTTAAAAATATTCAACTGAAAAATCACAACACCAAAAATTGATAGTGAACTCACTGTCAAAACACTGCTCGAGTTCCATGTACAGTACACGAGTAAGTACAAATAGACACATTTTGCACCTTTAAATATAAAACTTTTAAACATAAAACATGAAACAGTTACTAGTAGTGCGGCAAATTTTTGATTGGTTACTAACGAATTTGAGCTCAACCTATATAGAATTAATTCAACCCACGAGGTTTGTACTTTGGTTCATGTGGTTCATTACTGAAACGTGCTCAATAATTTGTGAACACACTGTATATTATTATGCGAATCACTGCGATTTATAGCTTATCCCAAGAAATAAGATATGGAAAAGTTTTTTAAGTGTTAAGTACTAAAAATTCAATATAAACTGAATGAAATATTTTAACACTGAATCAGGTGAATCAGAATTCTAAATTTAGGAAACCAATTTCACCAAAACTACAATCAATAAAAACCTAGCTTGTTTAGAATTTCAACCTCATTCGCTTATTGTTAAATATAATAAAACGAATTTTCACAGATAACAGCCATCTGCGAATGAATACACTTGTCGAAGTCATAATGAACCTTAGCTTCAGTTAAACACCATTTAAAAAGCAGACATTATGCACAAAGGTACCGGTAGCTATATTAGACAACCTTTTGCATGCTTCCCAGCATACAGTAGCGCTTTAGCTACAACTTTTTAAAGCTTTCTAGCATTACACCGTGACAAAGCTATAACACAGCTTCATTGCTATTTTAAAATTTTCAGTATTAACACTAAGTTTGGTCACAGCTTTATATCGCGATAACTATTGGCAGTATAAAAATGCTTATTGAACTATTCTGATGTGTGTCAGCCATGGACAATTCGATGCAGTTACGAGAATTGACCTTGAGCGTTATTTTCAACGCCATGCAAGTATTAACACCGTTTCCATAAGTATCCATCCCACATGTGATTGAGAAACAAGAAGGTATTCATAAAATAATGCAAACACACGAAACAGATTCACGTGTAAAAACTGAAGTTATGAGTGAAAGAATTATGATATGGCATGATATGATATGATATGATAGGAAAACAGAGTACAGTAAGAGTAGTTGCAACAAACATGGTCATAAAGGTCATTTTGTTGCAACTGCTTCTATTTTGCTTCCCTGTCATACCGTATTTCTTTCACCCGTAAGTTCCGTTTTTACACGTGGATCTGACAATGTAGAAGCAGTGTCCTTAACAAACATCAGATGTTACCACAACTAAAAAGTGTTGTCACAACTTTTTCAGCGACATTTGCTTATCAATTGTTAGGTGTTAGATATTTGTTCTTAATCGTTTGTTGCACATGTTACATTAGTTCTCAGCGTTTTCATACCACCAGTGACTTTTGCTTTTGCTAATGGCTTTTAGTTTGCCTATGATTAAACCTTTACCTCACTCGGTATACAGCTATTCCTAATTTGGAATTTGGCAAATAATCGCGATTAAATAAGGTTCATCCTACAAAGCACGGGTTTTCCCACAAGTGTTAACTACCGGTATATAAATAAAACTTATTTGCATGTTTATCTGTTCGTCTGTCTGTTGGTGCGTGCATAGGTCGAATGCGTTTCAACGAATATTAACGACATTGGGTAACTAAGTTTTCGAGGCTTCGGAAGAAATTGTGAGCTATTCTTTTCATGTTAAAATGTTTTTACAAACCGACAAATGCGTACAGTACTTGGTACAACCTCCACCCCTAAATTCTCGAGTTTTTGTTTATGTTTACACTTGCATTGTTATAGTGCTGTTTATATTTTGTATTTAGGATTTTGTTCTGTCTATATTTATAATTAAGAGCGGAAAGAAAAACTTGCAAATGTAAGACACCAACACATCGATATAATAGAAAATATTTGTTCTTTATCTTATAGTGAATAAGCGTCTGGCGAATACGCGAATAAAGAGTGAAAAGTTCAGTCCACCTTGTTTCACTTTCTAGTAGTAAAAATTACATTTTCACTGGTATAATATGACTATCAGATGCACAATATCTTTTCTTGACTGATTTATAGCTGAGGATGAGATACAGTGTAACTTCGAATTGTTCCTTTAAGATTATAAATTATGAAATTCGTTTTATTATGTTGAAAACATATTTTCAATTAGTTTAAATAATGTAAGGTGAAACTAAGATATAAAAATATAATAACCTCATGCATTTTTTAATTTATCTTTCAAAGCATAAACAAACATTGTACGTTTATAAATGTTCAACCCACTTCAAGTTGAGCTACAAACTTAACCTCACCATTGAATCAAATAAACATTTATGAGTTATCCTAGTCTGAATAAAATAATAACTAAGCTCCAACCACTAAACTCCAACATAACCCCCTACATTCTGCACAATAAACTTGGCAATTTAAGACTTTCATTAACTCTTTTAATACTCGCCATTTATACTGTGTACATGTTTATTCTGCAGTATAAAGGTTTAAGTGAAATCTCTTTAGAAAAAACAACAACAACAAACAAACAGTACTTTCAAGAATTGTCCTCAAGTTGTCACCAAAGTGGGGAAGCGACGGTCCTATAGAGTTAAATTAACACCTGGTGCAGGATGTTTTTTCCTACAGAATTAAATTTACTGTAGGGACGTAGAAGCACTATAGCTTTTATGTATGGGCGAGCCCCACAGTTGGCACCATCATTTAATCTTTTTTTTCTGCTTGAAAATAACCATAAAAAGGCCTAGGCGTATAATAAATTTTTCTCTCCCACAAATATGGTCGCATTTTAATTAAAACTGCCGGAATGTGACGATTAAAAGATGCTTTACGACGTATGATAAATTACGGAAGAGAAGTGGAATAAAAAAAAATATTGTACTTTTTAACGAGTTGAACTTCAATCTCCATTACTCAGAGAATACGAGGTACACTACTCACCAACTATTTCGATTAACCAACCACCTGAAACAAAGTAAGCCCTTTGACCTTTAAAATATGAAATGTACTATTTATCAAGAAATTACTCAGTGGAAGCGTGAAAGCCGTTGTCCTAACACATATCTAATTTTTGAAGTTAAGTTAAAGGTAATATTCCGACAAGCTATATA
>JAQIWH010000817.1:0-39962 GCA_034695005.1 Cryptops parisi | reverse complement strand
TCCAAAAGAAAGTTTAGAGTCAAAACTCACACCTAAAATATTTATCTTAGAAATTGGAGTTTGTTCTCCAAACCAATCAAATTTAGTTATCTGTGTTTTCAAGGGATTCAATCTCATATCACGTTCCTTATACCATTTAGCAATTTGATCTAGGTCATTAGAAATAATATAATCAGCTAAATGATTTTCAAATTTTGTGTAAGGAAACATTAGGTAATTGTCGTCTGCATAAGTGACCAAATCAGAGCCCAAAGGCAAATCAAAGAGAGAATTTGACAAATAAGCATATAAAACGGATGAAATATGCGTACCCTGAATTACACCGCTCATCGATTGAATTGAAGTATCTGTATTATCGGTAATTTGAAATTTACGCTGTGTGAGATAATTTGCAATTAATTGCAAACTCTGTTCCGATATGCCCAAGCTAATAATGTTTTTTAATATAAAGGGCCTAGGTGCCGTATCAAAGGCCTTACTTACATCAGTAGCCATTACCAGACAATTACATTTCTTAACTCTCAAGCCAACAATCTTTGCATAAACAGTCAACAACAAACTATTGGCATTTTTGCCCGGTACAACTCCGAAAGCAGTCTTTGGGGAAGTTTGATATAACAATGTTTTTAATTCTCGAAATAAAAACCTATCAGCCAACTTACTCAAAAATGGCACAGTAGCCACTGGTCTAAAGGATAACATATTATCTCTAAATCCACCTCTATACAGAGGTTTAATTTTTATACAGAGTTTTGTTTTTATATCTACGTTTATTCGATTCAAATTATTTTAGAAAAGCAGCAAAAATTTCCTTTTGTGTTATTTTTAGTTATCAATTTTAATGGTTTGTTACATGTATGTAATGTTGGTCTCTTGGACTGGAAGAATAAAATAATAATAATAATAATAATAAATAATTACATCCTTGTTTTCACAATGTTTAATTTAATTCCATGTGATCGACACCAGTCAAAAATAAGTTATTGAGCACGTCTTGATAAATTTTAAAATCAACAACATGTTGTTCATATTCATGGATAATAAATAGTCTTTTCTTCGGTCAACATATAGACATAATCATAGGACAATTAAACAGGAAAGTTTACATTCTCAAAAGACTTAAAAATTTTTTGAATCATTCAGAGATGAAAATTGCCTTTAAGACTATCATTAACCTGGTCGAGATAGATGTGGAGTAACACACACCAATATAATATTAACCGACTGAAGGTAGCCTACAACCGAAATGTTCTATTGCCAGAAAAATGAATTGCCGACCCTGAAAACTCTCATTTCAGTGGATTAGTCTGAACGAACTAATCTCAGCCATACGTTATCAATCCCACCCTTACCATACAATTAAGCAGTTCCTCATGATTACAGACCATACCCGCAAAACAAGACATCTAAAAATTGAAATGGTGACAGAATACCCAATTATAAAAAAAATAGATTCCCTTATACCTATATGGAATGAAATCCCGTATGAAATACGTAATCAGGTCTTTAATTGTACAAATTTTAAGTGCATCAAACATTATAAACACTTTGCAAGTGTCGTAACAAAGTATCTAATTGAGGTTCAAAAAAACTAATCCTAACCTGTATTGTGTGAGTTTCAAATGGTAACTATTGTAGTGCTTTTATTGTTTCATTCTAATTTTTGAATGTTTTTGTATTTGTAATTTTATCCACCTGGATGCTATCAATAAATGAATAAATAAATAAATAAATATATATATATTTTATTTTAATTTAAGTAGCATCCAAAATGGATAAAGGACAATACAACAACAACAAACACACGTTTTAAAATTGTACCAACCTATGATTTGCCTAACCATTACAGAAATCGCTCCCCTTACAATACTTTTACAACCTGGAATGAATTGCCATTCAATATTAGAAAATTAGCAATCAATTACATGCCCAGATGATGGTTGCAAAATAGTATGTACTCATTTTAAGAAATTGCTTTTTAATCATGCTATACATTCAAACAAATTTTAATTTATTGTTTGTTTATTGATCTTTTTCCTTGTTCTTTGTTTTTGTTATGTACATAAGACTGTTGTGATCTGTTATCAATTGTCAAAGTTAACTACTACCTGTTTTTGATTCATGATTGTCTCAAAGAGACGAAATAAAATAAATAAATAAATAAATAAACAAAACAGGTACAGGATCAAATGTAAATATTGAAAATGCATTCTAAAGATGAAATGGAATTTTAAACATAATCGTATGTAAAAATTGATAATGCGTTTAAATAAAGAAAGTGACGTTTAAAAAGTATTACTAGGATAAAAAACTGCACAATGTCATACACTGTTGTCGTAAAAAAGATGAACAATAAGTATAAAATGAGTGATACAAACGATGAATAAAAAGACACCAGTGAATAGTATATAGAAATACATCGATCACTCAAACAAAATCAACATCCCTGTCACTTTTTGATTAATTGGTACGCTACCAACCATAATAAATGTCGAACTGTTCAAAAATACAAAATAATCTACACAAAACAATTAACAGCTCAGCGAAGTAAACGATATCCATACAATATGATCAATAATTGGAACAATTTACCCCTATACATCAGACGAAGAGGCTTTGAATGCAACCACAATAGCTGTCAACTGCAATGTTCTCACTTCAAAAAAATTTTATTTAAGCACATTTTATACGCTTAATACTTATTATGTTATGTTTTGATATGTTTTTTTTAGTTTGTTCTCATGGAATTCCCTATAATAGTTGTCTAGATCTGTCCACTGATGCTGACGCTGACGTCAGTAGACTACAACAATAAAGCAATAAATAAATAATAACATAAGGCAAATTTAAATTACAACAATGAACTGCATAAAACTAATATATAGAAAAATATATAAAAATAGAAAAATAGAAAAATATATAAACACCAGTTTTGCCACTACAATAGACACCCCGTGGTTACCATATCAACCACGGGGGTCATTTCTAGTAACTAATATTTTTCTTACCGAGTACCATGACAGCGGCAATGTTTTTCAGACTTTTAACAGAGCACTTGCTAAACATATTCATTGTACATAATTCTATTTTTATTTTGTATTTGATTCTTAAGGATTGTTTGAATAAATTAATATTTTTCTTACTATTACTGTTTTTATACAACTGATAACATGATAATTTATACCGTATATCACTAATACTATTTTTCAACTAAAATTATTGGTAGGCTACCTGTGTCTTAGCCACTGGTACGAGGCATCACTAAACAAAAACCTATTAACTAACCTCCAACACGTTTAAATTAGTTTAAAATAAACAAAAGTATATTAGTGCCAACCAGTGGCTAGTGGTTAAAAAACGAGTAGCCTACCTAAATATAATTTTTATGACTTCATCGTTATCAATACAGTGTCTATGATTCATACAGACACCCTGTATAAAATGCTAATCTCTTACCTAACCTATAGTATATCGATTAACAATAACTATCCATTGCTAAAGACTTAAAAGCGAATTATGGATCACCTTATGGAAAAACAAGCCTCGAAACCTACAGACGAGTGTTCAAATTTGTTCCGGATTTTGTTGACGGTGCAAGGCGAGTCATTTAGAATTATTGAAATGGTCGACAAAATCTGGTTCAAACTACAACCCCTCTCGTCAATCCCAATTTTTGATTTGTAACTTTATAATACATCATGACCAAAAACATTATCACTATTATACGGACCCCTAATTCGAGCTGTTAATTTCTTTTGACGCCACACACGCTTACCAACAAAAAAAAAAAAAATTAAAATTAAATAAATAAAAAAATATAAGAGGGTCTGACTCAGCATTTTAAAAGAAATCAAAAAGTGGAAAAAAGGCACCGGTTTACAGTTAATTGAAGATAAAAGAGAAGAAAGGGACACACACACACACACACACAAAAAAAAAAAAATGAAGCTTCACCTAAGTTTAAAGTGTAATAGGGGAGTGGAGCAAAAAAGAATAAAATTGGAGGAGCCTTTCCATTCATTCCCCTTATTTTGGTGGCGCCATTGCTCTTCAAGTTGGAGAAGAAGAACCAATTACCCCGGAACAAATTGGCACCCAATTTACTATCTCGTCCCCCACTACTCTCTCTCTCTCTCTGCTCGTCGTCATTTCGACTCGGATGGACTATCACCTGTTGAGAGTAGAAATACAACTATCTAAACGTAACCGATTGTCCATTGTTCGATGACAATTTACTTCGATTAAGTCCAGAGCGTTTAGACCAGGTCCTCGTCGAATGATCATTATGATAAACGTTAACATACTTGTGTCAGGTTTTGAGACTAATACAGTTGTCATTGTCAGTGACAACTGACCGTAGTTTGTGCATGTGACACAACTTAAATCGGATAGTGCATACATTATTATTATTATTATTATTATTATTATTATTACACAATCCTTAGAATCATAATACAGAAAAAAAAAACATACAAATATATATGTATAATTGAATCATCAATTTCAAGACTAACAACAATTAACATGCTTAAATAACTTTTTATCAAAATTAGAAAAAACAATTGATAATTGATAAGACATCAGTGGATCCTGAGAGCGATCTTATAAACAAGGGCAAAGTGTTCCATTTCTGGAAGAAGTTGACTGGATATCTATTGAGGGAAAATTCTTGAAAAGGAGGAGTAACAAATTTGAACCTGGTGTTGTGTTGTTACGGGAAAGTGATTGAGTATCATTTGAATATCACATAGTGGCACCTTGTCACTATGTATGGTAGTGCACTATCCGAAAATAATGTTGACAACTTTAATGCGAATATAGCTACAGTTGTAAAATTAATTTTCGGACACCCTGTACGTATTGTAAATGATGTATTATTTATTTCAACCTGATAACTCGACTTTGAAATGATCTGAATAATGATTGGTTCCAACATGCACCATCGACATGACAATTCTATGATTAGGTAACACTTGCACCTACGCGACGACGCTTCAATTGAAGGCTTGCCCGGAATAACGTTGTATGTTACAAAATTTTAATATTGAGATTATCATGTGTCTCATCTATGGGGCTAGAGTAGGCCGCCTAGCTAGTGCTGTCAACAGACAGACTCATACCTACCTAAAACATACATATATCACTTGTCAATTAAGCACTTAATAGGTGACAATCAATGTGTTACTGAATACTTCTTTGGCCATTTAATCAAAACTATCAATTGTTACATGCAACGTTATTCCGGGCAAGCCTTCAATTGTAAACTGATCATAAAATCGACAACAAAAAAAACACTCCCTCTGTGCCAAAATAGGGTATAGGCCTACCAGTATGTTGATTACAATTAAAAGTTTATGTCATTTGCGTCAATTATAAAAATATTCCGTCTTACAAAGTGCATTATTTTATTTACTCATAGGCTATGAATATTATACATTTTTTTAATTATTCTAAAGGGTGACGCAAAGTTAGGGCCCAAGTAGGTTGTTGAGCTTTCGTTGTAGCAAAAGTTGTAATATTCCATTTCTCTTTTCGAATGTCAGTCAATTATTTTGATTTGAATTATTGTGTGCACTACGTATGTGAAGCATAATTTTCTGAACCCATAAGTTCATTTTATAGCAGATTTTCATTTTGATAGGACATGGCGCTGTCTCAAAAATCAAATACTGTACAGTATGTTGCGAAAAGTAAACTACCAGAAAGAAAACCACATTTAGATGCAAGCCAATAAAAACATTATTTCCATAATCCGATTATTGTCCATAATCGGAAAGTTTTACATTAAATTATACGCTGTCTTGCAATAAAAATTCTTTCGTTTTTTGTTTTCCAAAGTTCTCTATAAAGTTAAAACTGCAATCTAAAATCAAGTTGAACTCGAGCGTTATAGTGAGGCTCACAACTCGTCACTTGGATAATGATTGATTCAATTCTGAGGTGTGTTGATACGGTTGCTCAACAATGGTATCGGATCCTCCAAATCAACAATGATGGTTTCTCACTGAACAGCATCCCCCTTCCTTACGCAGAGGAGGGGGGGGAGGGTAGTAAAAAAAAAGAACAAATAAAAAATCAAATCAAATTCCTCTTAAAGAAATAAAACTAAAAAGTGCACTGCTCACGATGAGGTAAAAAAGAAGATGAAACGGAACAAAAGAGCAGCAGCTTCTTGATAGCACGCTTCGATTTTTGGTGCTGTTCCGCTTAACGCCGACGCAATTGCTTAAATCGAGCGCGAAAGACCGAGGCCCTCGGTGGGCCCAAGTGACAGCTCGAAACCATGGCATTCGGCGATGGGTTGTAACGAGGGGGCCCATTCGTTTCACCCACCACCGCTGACCGTGATTCGCTGCTCCTGCTCGCCGCCGCACGAGGCGCTTGTTACGCTCGTCGAGCGAAACGAAAAGAAGATTGAAGGAGAAGAATACAGAACACCTTGTACAAAAAATGGTAACCAAAAATAAAGAAAAAGTCCAGAGGAAATTGGATCGCTGACCGGAGAATTATGCTGTAGTTTTTTTTTTTCTAATTTGTTTTTTTTTATAGTCCTATTGTATGGGCTTTTTTCCGTACCTATATTGAATATGATCAGTCCACCTCCGTCGTTTGAAAGTCATCGTGAAATTATCGAGAAGCTCCATTAACGGAAAAGTCGATAATTTTGTGTAACGCGGGTGTTATTTCATCTTTTTTCTACCATGCTACCAACTGTTCATCCGACCAGTAAAGTCAATTTAAAAAGTCCTCATCCTCAATGAAATTCCATTCTAAAAGGTTTCAAGTTTTCTACGATAAAAACAGTTGATCAAAATTTACCGAAGCGAATCTGGTATCGAAGTTCGAAACGGATGCTAACGAAAGAAAAATAAATGAAAAAAATATCTAATACATTAAAAACACTTAAAAGAAATCCAACAACGTGCTTGCACAACTCTGTCACGCGAAGCGTTAATAAGAAACCCCAAGTTGACGCGTAGTACGACTTGTTCATTCATTTGGGAAAAGGCACGTATCACTCTGATTTGGCTATTTAATTCTCGTCAACACACATTAACTCCAGCTCAAAACACGACATTTTTATTGCAACCACTGTTTAAACTCGGCTTACAACAGGTGGTGATAATAAGTTTAAAAACGTGTTACCGACCGAATAACATCGATTCTATTTTCACTGTTCTCGATAAAGATGCTGCCTTCATCAATCTTGGGATTTGTTTTTAACCTCGTAAAATTTTCAATGTCTTTACATTGTTTTTTGTTTTTTTATAAGTGAGATTAATTATTTGAAATGTTATGCTAATAAATAAAGGCAAGTCTATAAATGATCCCATCAGTTCTTCATTCACATTCCAAAATGTGTTCTATTTATTCTGTAAAACAACATACTCCCGGTCAAGTAACAACTTGTCAGGCTAAGTGTTTACAGTTTGTTGACACAACTATGCAAAAAGTAAATTTTAAGCATGTACATAAAAACTTAGGGATCCAAAATCATTGCGAAGTATTTATAGAAGTTCACATTTTCAAATTCCATCAATATCAATTTCATACTTGTCACACAAGTCTTTGAAAAAATTGTAACAATATACCCCAGTCTCCACTACACGTACTGTACTTTTTATTTATTTATTTAATTTATTACGGTCAAGTGACCACTAGCACCAAATGCAAAAAAAAAATAAAATAAAATACACAACATAAGAATAAAGAGAATACAAGATTAAAAAGCTCATCGTACATGAGTGCATTACATCATATAACTTACAGTACACTGATATGACACATATAGGGCTGCAAAAAGACTCGGAATAGGCCGATGCCAACTGCCCCCCCCCCTTGTCTTAATCTGTCAACTCAATACCTGTCAATGTCCTCATAGGGTGCCTGATTTGTGGGACACCCTGTACATAAAACGCTTAGTGTTATTTTGTATAGCCTATAACGCTTCGCCATGTTCAATAATTACCTAACATTCTGAGTCTGTGGTATTAGTGTATTGACATCGTGTATCATCAAGTACCTACCATTTCCTACTTAAACAATAACTTGGGTATAATCACCATCACAACTCTACCCCCTTCCCTTCATTCGCTGAGCTACGTATTACATTAACTATAACCGCGTGATGAACTCCAAAGTCATCTCTTCTAAGAAAAGAAATGGAAAAAAACAAAACAAAACGTGAAGTACCACAGATTTTAAGATTATTGACCACCATCGACCCCAACATCCGTTCTAAGCGATTTCCACCCTCGCAATCTAATTCAGTTTTACAATTAGTTCCACCCCTCTCCTCTACTACCCGATGTCAGGTGGACCAGTAACAGCAAAAAAAAAAGATCTTCAAAAAAAAAAGAAAATAAATAAACGACAAGATGATGAAGAAAATTGTGGGCAAGACTTGAAAGAAAAAAACTGAGATGGACTTTTACAAAGGACGGTCGTGGTTCTCGTTGGTCTCAGGTGAGTGCGTTTTGGTTATTAAATTCCAACATGACTCGAAGCAAGTTGGACTTAATCAACGCTCAGGTCACTTAGACCTCATGTCGATAATAATGGATATCTAAGAAAAAACATTTCTTTTTTTTACGAATTCCACGTTGGAAAAGAAGAAAAAGTTAAACGCCCCCGTAATAAAGCGACGAAATTAAAAAAAAAAAAGCCCCGAGATGTCGTATAAATCAAAAGCAATGGCACTGACTCATGAAATGAAATTTATTAATAAAAAAATAATCCGTAAAAAACAGAACAAAATTGAGAAATCGTTTAGCATTTTGTTTTTATCCCTCAAAAAAACTAATACTTGGGAACCCTTTTCTCGATTAAAACTTATTCACGTTTAGTAATAAAAACTAGGATTAACCATCCTCGCTACGCTACCGATACATGTTTTGATCGACGTAAAAATGAGAATCCTTTTCATGCCACACAACGCGACTTTTAATATAAATTTGTGATGTCGAGACAACGTTTATCGTTAAACGAGATGAAAATTGTGTTGTCGCTTTAATCGAAATATAAAAGAAAAAAATAATCTTAAAATGAATACCGCAATAAAATAAAACGATTCCCAACTTGAACAAATTTCCCATTTTTCGACACAAGCGATAGAAGTGTGAATATTCGACGTTATTCACCCAAGATCCATCCGTAACTCGTCTTCTTGATGATTCGCGAATTGAGGCATCGAGCATTGTTGGGAAACAACGTCTGTCAGAGCAGAATGGGGGGATACTCACTCGAGCACTGTTGGGCGTGGTGCTCTACACACAGTGCCATTTCAAATCAACTAATGATCCGACTTTATTATACGTGATCACGCATTTAACGGAATGTTGTCGTACCTCACAACAAGAGGAAACACGAGTCGGATCTTCACCCACCAACCTGTTGCGACGAACGATGTCACTCATCAACGTCATCGACTGGACTCGTAATGAACTTTCTCATCGTGATGCTCATTCTATTTGCTCTACGTTTCCAATTTCACGCGTCAACAAATCGCGTTCCCGCTACCACCATAGCATAGCGTTAATCTCGCGCACAACTAATCGTTTCAAACCGAAAAAGACAAAGTACCATAAATCGCTAAATGGCCATACACCCCCTCGGGCTGATACGATGGCCTCTTGTTTTTCGATAGACCTCGTCTTTATTATTCTATTACTACTAAGCGTATACGGGGGAGCTCTTTTCCCATCATGGGACTCCCGCTGGGTTCCATTACCGACTCGTCCTCCAGGCTCTTCTTCCCAACACATCTCCTCCCCTCCCACCCCCTCCTTTTAAATAAATAGTACTAAGGGAAAAATGAGCTCGAGAGGAAAAAAAGAGAAGAGAAAAAAATTATTTATCGTCGACTCGGTTTTAATCTAAATCAACTGTCTTAAAATTTGAAAACTATTTGAAGTCGTTTAAGGTTGCCGACAACACGTGTCACGATTCGAGCTAATGAAATTTTTTTTCCTCAACCCCCAATAGCAAAGCGACGCAGTAATGAGCCGACAAGGAAGCGTGAAACTTATGGAAATTTTTTAGAAAACAATAATAATAATAAAGCTAAATAAAAAAATGGTACGATGATTCATTTGTAGATGAAGAGAAACGTCATCTTTCCTATAAAATTTACGACGCATAAACTCGTCGTAAAAAGTCGCCTTTTCGCGATACGGGTCGTGGATATAACGAGTCGTACGAGAAAAGTTAAAAGCGATAAAAACTAGGTAACCTTTAGCACAGTCTTATCGAAATGCCATCCGCTTCGACGAAATTCCATTAGTAACATCTATGACAAAAGAATCGAATCCGTGTGACCAACCGATTATCATCACTTAAGCTGATAAATGATGCAGACACTTCAAAGTTAACTTTACTTCAGCTAACTACAATTCTAATCCTATGCACTATATGAAGCGTTGCGTTGCGTTATATTAGATTAGATAAAAATAATATTGATACGAGGCAAACCCGTCATTTTAAATCAGAGATTACATGTTCTCTTTCTTCTCGGGAAAGGATGTGATCATGATCATGATCACATTTTGATCATGATTTAAAAACAATTTTATTGGATAAGCAATGATTTTGATATTTCGTATGTTTTAATTGAGATCTTTTTATTTTTCTGATTTTAAATGTATTGTACATATTGTTTAGTGGTTTGATATTGTTGTAATTTATTTTATGTTCTGTATTGTCTTATACTCATTGCTGGTGCTTCATGTCAAATAAATAAATAAATAAATAAGCGGATTCGCAACGATGAACGGTTGCTCAGATATAAACCTACTATATATAATGCCTATGTATGCATCTTTATTCATAACGATATGCCTGATTCAAGTTTAACAATACTTGAAAATGAAACGTGGTCGTTATCGTCGCAACACTCCACGAGGAAAAACTGCATCTTTTCGCGTGGATCCATCAAAATTCAATAGCATCCAACGTTTCGAGGACTGTGTATCAAATTTCAGGTCTCTGGGATATCGGGAAGTGAATCAAAATAGATGTTCAGTCAAACAAACAAACACGACCACGCTCAAGTTAAAGGGTTGTAATAAAAGCATCTAAAAACGTCGTTTTTTGATACAACCTTTCATTTCTTCAAATGAATCAGTTTTGCACTCAACAATGAGCACGAACTATATGCATAATATAAACATATGCATGTTTATTTACAACAATGAGAAACGAGCATGTGGTTCAGAGCTTCAGCAACACTCTACCTGAAAAAAACAATTTTTCACGTGCCAGTAGCTCCGAATTGACACCACATTAATAGATCCAATTGTCGCGCGGGACTACACTGGGCACTGAATTTCAAGTACACGGGACCTGGTTAAAGATGACATCTACGATTCGAAACAGCGAAACGTTTTGAAAATCGTTTAAGACGCCAGGCCAAGTTAAATAAAGGCTTGTAAAAATGGATATCCTTGTCAGAAAATTTCCTTGAGTTCGACTAATTTGATTCTTTTCACATTAAAAACATTAACCTGCATGTACGATCCATAGTCAATACTAAAGAATCGTACTTGCTGAAATTAAATTAAATCTACAAACTAGAACAACGAAATCACAGTTTAGACAGATGTAGGCTCATCCATCTTCACCCGCGTTTCGTACACAAGATCGATCGATCGATACATAGCAATAATCGGAGCAGTGTCATCCTATATACGTAATATAGCGATGGAAATCTGAAGATAACCACCATGCGGGTACCGGTACTACATTTAACGTCGCTTCGTGACACTTTAAATAAACGCTACATGTTATACAGTGAATGGTCTTACTCGTGAACGTACGACACGTGAGATGATAGTTCAAATAAAATTTCAAGTTGTCAAGTCTATATACCATAAATATTTACCATTAGCAGCTTTCCAGTCACGTCTGTCGTTTTAATGTAAAGTGAATTAGCCTACGTCTCTTTGAAAACCTACTTTTGAAAAAATACTCCAACACTTTAGTCACGAATTTTCCATTTTCCCATCTTTTGACATGCATTTTTTACTTTTGAAAAAACTGATAATAAAAAAAAAATCGATACTCGGCAAATCCATTTCTTTCTTATTCTCTCAATTTCACGCTTAGGTGAACCCATTTGATAATAAAGCCCCCTTTTTCCACCTCCGTCGTCGTCGTCGTTGACAGTTAATCGGATTAATTATTAGGCAGCGAGGCACCTCCTTCTGAGCAATATAATAATAATAAAAAAAAGGGGCGATAAACTTATCGTTTTCATTATCCATACTTTCATATTTTTTAAAAGAAAAATCACCCTCACCCACCAAATTACTTCGAAAACACAATATCGATACGGTGTGTCGTGTGTCATCTTTTAACCATAGTTCCATTCTATATCTATCATATATATATCAACTATTTATATACATCGACATCATGATTTATAATCGATACCAATTTTTCACGGTTATAATCCAAAGCACTTGTTATATTTTTTAGTTATTTTATTTTTTATTTTTCACGGTCCAATGGAACCAAAAAAGGGAGTGACAATACATACCATATATAAAGTATTAATTGTGTTAAATATACAGTAAACCATCCGGCACAACTGGGACCGGAGGGTAGACGAATAACTGATCACCACTCTTTAAATTACCATCAAAACTCGTTGAAACTATAAACAACAGTACATGTGTATTATCATTACATGTGGGAGGATGTAGTAACGCCTAACGGTACTGTATGTATTCTGAATATTGTACTGAGAGAAGTATATGTTATAAAGTAAGAAATTACAGTGTAATTTAAGTTCTGCGTTCCGAATGGCGGTAAACCATTACCATTCGGGTTATTTGAGTATCGGATAAGAGAGAGTCTACTCACTGTATTAACTAGAGATTCACCACGACAAAACATGGTATCCGCAAGCTTCGGTACGCGTGTCCACCACGTTAAATTGTATTGACTAGTGCCTGCTTATTATCGAACTATAAAAGTCAGCTCACCATAAAAAGGAGCAAATGTTAATCGTAATATAAACACAATTGCTTGTCATGGAATACTCGAAAATAATTAGTGATGATGTACATAAACTTTCATATAAATAGGTACTATAAAAATACATAACCATGAAAATCTGGAACTTTCTCTTACAAACCCAGGTCATTGATAATGTCAACTTTTAAATATTAAATTTCCCGCGCCTGACTTGACACCCCATTCAGCTTGTTTTTTGTTTTTCCACTGAAGATTTTTAACCATTTGTCTCCTGCGAACGTCAGTCTAAATTAAAACTGTTCGTGTGTGGGAGGGGGGTGCGTGAGATGAACAATCTCCCACTTCCAAGGTGCTTCGAAACAATAGGATCGGATCAACGAATGCCGAGCCGTATCCTTTCATGGCGTAGATAAGTCTACCGAGGGAAAACATGGGGAATAAAAAAACACAAATCAACAACAACAGGACTACTACTTATCTCCAACTGGAGTACCGTGCTAGATAGACCATCCGTGCTGCCCTTAGCTAAGTGGAATGAAGTGTAAAACACGGATGGCGAGTATAGCCTACTTGATATTAAAGAAGAAGCGTAGGGGGTAGTAGTGAGGGGAAAGTAGGAGGGGGGAGGGTAATATAAAAATTTTTTTTTTGACGCATGCGTTGTCGTCGTCATCGTCGTGTTCTATTGTTGGGTCGACGCGTGGCCTCCGATATCTCTGCAGCGCATGCGCGTTGCGACGCGTGTCGCTCTCGCCAAAGCGCCTTAAGTAGGAGAATGAGCCCTTTGCAAACCAATTACGACGAAGAATGCGACTGCGTTTAAAAAACACCCCGCCCCGTCTTCACGCGGAAATTGGATCGCGCGTTAATCCGCTCACGTTGTCACGAGATTTTTCACGCTAAAACGCGACACAGAGAAGGATTTTTCGCCTTTTCCACCCTATCTCTTCTTTCCCCAGCATCCTCCAAAAGAAAAGGGTTGTCGAATAAACACATTCGAAAAGGGAGAGGAAGAACCTTTGAATAACGTGACGAAAAACGATTTTTCTTTATACTTTACAAATATTAGTTCCATTTGAAAAAACCGATGACATGTTTCGAAGGCATAACTTCACCATTCTCAGAAACTGAATTGGAATTCTAATTTCCACCTTCGATAAAAAAAAGTGATCAAGTTTTCAGGTACACTGTACCATGACACTATATTAAAGTATACTTTAGTATAGTATGTCATGTCATGATTGTACGAAAGTAAAGTCATTAGGAAAGCCTACTCTATACAGAACACACTCATCAAGATCTGAATGGACTCCAAGCTCTTACTGCCCACATTTAATTGTGGTGAGCCAGAGAGAGAATGAGTCTAAGATCTAAAAAAGTTCATTTTCTTTAGTTTATGGCGGCACGGTACACTATTTTGCCATATCACACACACATGTTAGGAATATCAACGTCTTTATCTACAACAGTTTAAATAAATTACATTATACTTATCCTTTACCTTTTTGTAAATAAAAGTATCAGAGTCCGAGACCCCCAAACCATGTCCAAATCACATGAGGCAATAGTATCGAATTTAAAACAGCCTATTTTGCATTTCTAGACCATTTCAGGTACCGGGTACATCATTTTTCAGCTCCTAACCACAAAAATATAATACTTCATTATATGTCGTTTCACTTTCGAATCTTTGAATTATGAACACGAGGCTATTATTATAATACCACCCTGCATGGTAAATTATTTCGAAATTAATAGATAACCAACGAAAACGAGCATATCCTACATAGACGGGTTCAAATTGGTGTGGGTTATAGGTACGTATTATATTGTGTTATGAGTACCGGTATGTATGTAGCCTACGTATGTATAAATAAATACAGAGCGTTTCAGGACCTCTGATACAAACGTTTATTATAGTCTAGACAGCATGTAAGAGGGTCTAAAAAAAGAAAATTTTTCTTATGCGAAAATTTTCGGATAAAAATGACGTCAAGTGATACAGGCCCCCCAAATGCTGCCGGTATCTGTATGGCAATAAAAACTGCACATGTTGCGTGGGCGGCTGGCTCACCCTACAGACACAGGCAGGACTCGGCAGTCGCATCACGTGATGCGATTTTTCCGGAACTTTTCGCGTGGGAAAAAGTTGTTCCTTTTGGACCCCTACACGCCCTAGAAATTTGTCACCAAGGTCCTGAAACACACATACCTCGCTATACGGCCTAGATAAGGTCCGAAAAAATTGGCCGCAAAGCAAAAAGCCGTATAACGAATCAATTAGTTTTAATTATTAACAACATTTTTTTGGCCGTATAACGAAACATTGTGGGCTGTGAATCAAAAAAGGCCGTTATAGCGAAATGCCGTATAAAGAGCGGCGAGGTATAGAAGTATTGTATGTTATGCAGGCCCGTATAAAATGCAATACATACAAATCGACATGCGTGGAGTGTTTCTACTACACAAACATGTAGACATTTACCGGTATAGGTACCCAAGTACAGTAGTTATTAATTTCCTACAACGAGTGTTTTGTTGTTCGAACACGATTAGCAAAGTTAATAATTGGGAGGCTAGCAGCTGCCTCGCCAAGTGGTCGTACTAAATCACGAACGTCGACAGTTGTGAATGAGCCATCAATTGTCACTGATATCGACTTTTCCCATCTCCTCTTTCCACCAATCCTCATACGCCTATTCGACAATACTAACAAACGTGTGGGTACTTACACAACTTAGCAGCTGAAATTCGCAACAAGTCGAAAAACAAACCATTAACGAATTGCATTCATATGCAAAATATCGAATTATCGGTATTGCATCAATACCGGTACTGTATTGAAAAAACTAACCGGATTAAAAATCCGGTACTCATAATTTATCTGAAATTCGGGAGTACTGGTCCCAGTGTTGCGACTTGCTTGGTTACCAATCATACATTTAATACGTTTCCCTAACGTGCAAAATAAACCCATAACCAAGTACAAGCAACATTGTAAACAGCAACACCGAATCTCAGATAAATGATGAGTAGCAAAAATTCTACACGAATAAACCAATAACCTGTACCGTGTCAACATAACATTGACTTAACTAGGATGTCATGTCATGGTTGATCTGACAGCTAACTTACATACCAACCAACTATGACTTCAAATAGGATGTTTGTACAGAGTGTTCCGAGTGGCAATCTATGGAAAGTCGTAGGCTACAAGTCGAAAAAACTACGTCTAATCCAATACATTACAAACTATATACACCTCTATGTAACATGAATATTAAAATCAAAAAAATACTGTCACCATTTGTCACATAAATAAACCTACACGATAGTGATTAAATAAAAAAAAACATGGTTATAATAATGAAATAGTTAGTCTTTGTCAATTTATATCTTTGTCACCATGGAATGCTATCATTTTAAAATAAAAAATAATTAATAAATGACAACCAATTTAACGAAAGGTGACCAAACGATGACCAACAACGTGA
Organism: Cryptops parisi; assembly: GCA_034695005.1. Taxonomy (NCBI): domain Eukaryota; kingdom Metazoa; phylum Arthropoda; class Chilopoda; order Scolopendromorpha; family Cryptopidae; genus Cryptops; species Cryptops parisi. Next base: position 23,493 of record JAQIWH010000817.1, on the reverse strand, counting down.
TGAGACGAATGTCATTTGTCGCGTCTCCAATGACCACGTGTCGAGAGGAATTTACTCTTACAACACCCTGTATAATCTCCTTAAATCCATGTTGACACGAACGAGCGTTGATGGAAGGGTCAATCAAATAATACCATCATCCTTTCCTTCTGTTATATGTCTCTCGCGAGTCACCCGTAATATTGAGATGAGACGTGAAGAGAAGACACCTGTCAAAGTTGGATAGCGAGTAGTACACAAACAGGGGGTACATATATATCTACCTGCGCAGCAGTGCCTTTGGTCACTCGTGTTGTCGTTGGTGTCGTCGACGAAGCGACTGATGGAAAAAGCCACGGCAGCGTTGGCACTTTTGGTCCACCGGTCAGTAGTACCGGTACCAGCACTACTGTCAGTTGTCGTAGCCGTCGTAGTGGTGGTGGTACGAGTGGTACTATTGGCTACTACCACTGCGCACGATGGCGACTCCAATGTCCTTCCCTTCGTCGATAAATCCATGCAAAACCCAACGACAACCACCTGCCTTTCCTGCCTACTGCCACAGGTAGTAGGACAAACATCAACCGCCGCCACCCGAGCCAACTCGATGCTTCCCACACGTGCCTCCTTTTTACACCAATCACGTCGCTCCCGGAGCCAGGTGGCCCCGCCTACCTTCGGAAACGCACCGCCCCAGTGTCAGGATCGTGACAAAAATCAACATCCAACAACACGCGCCAACATTCACATCCCTACACCCACCCTACCTACCGTCAAATTTTAATCAACAGGTACATTTTTTCACGCATAGGGACGATCATAATAAAAATAATTTTAAAAGTATACAGTGGAATCCGGTTATTATGATCACTTTGGGCTGAGTGCTTTTGAATTGAATTGAATTGAATTGAATTTATTGAACGCTCAAAATGGGCAAAGGTATGAAAACAATAACAAGCTGAAACCCCCCTACCCATCCCATCCCATTCCATTCCAGTAAATTAAACAATGGATAGAAAAATAAACTGTGTTGGGACCGATTAGAACAGTAGCCGTTTGATAACATTGTCCGTGATTTTAATAACACCCCATGCTTGTGTCAATAAGCGTTCCTCTCCTCCACCTGTTGATATTCAGTAATGGCTACACAATAAAAAATAATACACAGTATTGAGTATCATACGATTAACTAACACAATTGACAAGAATACCCAACAGTTTAATAATAAAAAGTTGTATTAATAACCAGGCGTTGATAATAACGCAGTCATCGTACTGTACGAGTGCCCATTTTAATACATGCACAAACAGGAATACCCAACAATACAGGATAGGATGTTGAAAACTACATCTCCAACTTGATGTTTTACTTACCAACAAACACCTCCTCGACGCAGCTTCCCTCCAACGCAACTGTTCCAGTCCTACGAAGAAGCCATCAAGCATTATAATAGAGTAGTCATGCAATTTCGTACTGTGGTCGGACGTCGTCACATTCATTCATTTACCATCACAAATAACATAAGCTTATTATATTGCTATTAACAACACGACCAAGTTGTAGGCTAATGTATTATAATAATAATGTCGAAATAAACGACTTACCAATCACGATGCAACCCGTGTTTGCTGATCCTTTTAATCCATCTCACGAGAAATCTTAATCTTAATCTTTCTTCTCCGAAATCTATTGCATTCCTGCCAAACGACATCTTTATTAACTGTTCACGTGATTCAACCTTCGCGCAATAACTGTGGCGCCGCCTATCGTTAAACATTTACAACTACGGCCTAGGCATAAAATAAAAATATGATGCTGTACGACAGCATAAAATAAAAAAATATAAAAAATACAACAAACAAAATTTAATAACCTATTAATTAAATATACCACTTATTAGACAATTTATTTATTATTAAAAAAATGGTGATGAAAAAACATGGAATGCCAGCCAACATTTCAATTAGCTAAGAGAATATCAAGAAAAACACACTAAAACTTATTAGACATTAGTTATTTTTTTTTTATACATTCACTATACAATACAGGCACTTTGTATAAATTCTGGAAATAAACTCTGAGAAAATTAACAAAATAAACCCTGTGAAAAAAAAATCATAGGTATCGTCAAATAACGGTTTTGTACACACACGGAGAAAAAACAAAATTCTGCCACGTCGTCGACAACAGCGTTCGCTTAATATGTTCTCTATTACATGTCCTTAAGTGTAAATAAACATGCCACCCCTATATATAGATATAACTTAAAAATTGCTAGTTGCGGTGACTTTTGAGATACTAAAGATATCAATGACAACACTACTTGAGGCACTTGACTATCTAGCGCGTCAAAGTCGGTTCCATACGTTTTGACTTGTCGTCCAAAATTTACAAACAAAAGGAATGCAACCTCCCATAAAAACGTCTTCGTTTTTGCTTTGGAGAAAATGGACGACCGGACATTGACACATTGGTCGCTTCCCACTCTCGGATGATGTAACAAAATCTTAAATTCGTCGACAAGAATAATACAAAAATACACGCTGCTCAAAAGTACTTATGTTTTGGAGTTGAACATTGTTAAAAAAAAGTTGCACAAAAAGATTCACATTGACGTCCATAGATCCCAATGCAAAATGTACGACACATTATTTGAGCTTCACCACGATTCTTGAAAAACCCACCTTTGGTTTTCGTTCGTACTTTTCTATTTACATATTATTATGATACCACGGCATTTATGGATCACCACTTTAAAAAATACTGAATTATTAACTATGGGAAAAGTTTCCCCATTAAAAAAAAAATTTTTATATTTCTATTTTTTTGCAGATTTAAAAGTCAACATAAGATTGTCAATTTTCAAGATTTGTGATCACAATTATTTTTGCACAAGATGTTGAAAAAAAAATAAGAAATGTTCAGATCAAAATTGATAGTTACCATTTTAAGAGTTTAATAATCATTTTTTTTTAAAGGAAATATTTTGTCTCGTAAAAAATAAAGCAGCACGTTGCGTTATGTAGCTTTCCAAAAAAAATTTGACAGTGGGTTTTGGTTGATGTCAATGGACAAAAAGAGCTTTGTTTTACAACTATCAAAGCTAGTAGATAATATTAATAAAACAATAATAATAACAACAACAACCTGTCCTGAAACCACACGCCAAAATCCATCAACTTACATTCATTATTCAATGGTAGCCTAGGTTCACATCGTGTCATCAACTTGGAAGAAAAAGATCAACGCCATCATAAGGATCAACATCCTATGTCATCGTTACGAGGTTGCACGAGCGGATCAAGTTTGGAAAAAAAAACGTCACTCGTCGCTTCGTTCAAATGACCATGACGTGGTGATCCCTGTTGTTGTCTGGTTCCGAATCTTCTTCGCTGTCGTGCGGGTTGAGGACAAACTGCAAAGGACGAGCGGAAGCGTCGATGCCGATCTGAATGGGCATCGTGCCGACCATGTCTTTGTCGTCAGCGTTGATGGACCCATTGGCAAATGGAGGAGACGGATGGACTACGTTGGTCACAGCGTTGCCGTTTCCCGACGTGCTGCCCGAAGCCTCGACGCTGTTGTTGGAGCCGGTGGAAACCAAATCGTCGTCAAAGTAATGAGAATAAGGACTGGGTTCCGTGTTGGCTGCAGCACCGAACGTGTTCCAACCGACACGACCTGCAGGGTGCGGCAGGAGAGGCGTCCGTTCGTCATCTTCGTCACTGTCGTCATCGCTGTCGGGCGGCACCTCGCCTTCGGCAAACACCTTGCGCTTGCAGACGGGACACGTGCGTTTATTCTTGGTCAACCACGGATCGATGCATTTCACGTGGTACGCTATAAAAAACAAATTCTAGGTAGGAGCCTACTTACGACACACTAAAAAGGCTGTCCCACTATGGCTTACCATGAGCACAGGGCAGAATTCGTAGTTTGTCTCCCTCGATGTAATCTTCCAGACAAATGGCACAAGTTTCGTACTGATCTCCTGAAACGTGCATTTGATAATGATTGACTGCAAGCTAGCCTTGGATCATACAGACTAAATTGTTTTCTAAAAGATACCTTTTTCAAATTTCTTGACTGGCAATTTTTTCAGATGATGAGGCGATAACTGGCGTCGTCGTCGTTGTTGAAGATCTCTTACGCACCTAACGATCTACCAAACCAAGCGAAAACATTTTTGTGGTAGTTAAAAACAAAAGAAAAATCACTCTGTAGTAATAATAAGAATTTAAACTAATAAGAGTGTAAAATGCCGAGCTAATCCCAAATACATACCAAACTGGTCACGACCACGACGAAGATGAAACCCATGATGCACGCAAACGCAATCAAATAATCCATGATGTTGAAATTCTCAAATGGCTCGATGATTCTGATTTTGTACCTGAATGAAACGCACCACTTTGGATTACCACTCCACCAGACTCAAGCGTGCCATCTTACGCAATTAATAGTACACAACTGCTGCAACAAGGACTTGATGACTTACTTTCCAATGTCGGAATAATTGGCTTGCAAACTCAGCGCATCACTGAGACCGATGAAGACGGAGGGGATGATGTCGCCAGGATCTGTCAAAAGTTGGCTTACATCATTACGCGATACTAGTGATGCCTTGACTCAACGAGTCCAAAAAACCTTAAAACCCAAAGTGTACCTTCAGCGGCACCCATGTTTATGATTTGGTCCGATTTCCAATTGTACACAATAGCCGCTTGGTAGTTGGCCACCATAGCATTTTGAACCTGAATTGCAAAAATACAAAAAACATGTCGTCATCTTTGCCAACAAAGTGCTTGCAATGTTTATGAGCAAGTACAACCTTATTATTATTATTATTATTATAAAGTATGGTGTAACCCAGATTATCCAACTTATTAGGACTAAGGGAAGAGGGATGTTTGGAAGGATTATCCAATTTTCTGTAGCCCATTTTTAAGAATGTCCCAGTATGAGCAAAACGGTGTTTTTGAACCTTGTTTAAATAAACTAAAAAACAAGGTTCGGTTTTACCTACCCTAAAAACTTTTGGAACCTACCAAAAAAGAACTCAAAAAGATTAAGTCATTTCAAGGCTAGGAGCGAGTTAAAGAGATTAAAAAACAAAAAAAAAACAATTTAACACATGTTGATGTTATACACCAGGTTAGGTCTATTGAACACCAGTAGACTATAATTCGATATTTTTGCTTTTGTAGGTTTCTTTTGCTTTAGGCTCGGTGTGTCCCTTCAACACCATCCATCTATCGACCTGCTTTAGGCTGTTCCTCATAGGAATTTTAGCAGCATCACCCCCATGAGTAGTTAAGCATCAATATCAACAACAACCCCATAAACAAAAAATAATTGGTTGATAAATAAATAAATAAATAAAATAACAAAAAATGGGTAAAAGCAGCAGATTCAGTTGATCAAGAGTTGTTACGTTCAAATCGCCGAGAATAAGTTTTCTATTGTAAAAAACCAACTTACTTTAACAACAAGCGCGCAGTTATCGGAAGGAACGCCGCTGCTTTGACGAATCAACAAGATCCATGGCCTTTCATCGGGAGCACTTTCAACGGCTGAACATGCATTTAAAGGCTGTGACAAGGCAAGCAGACCCTATAAAAAAAAAAAAAAAACACAAGCATCAAAACACGCAGTTTACAGTCTTACAATGATGGGCTTCAGTCATCGATTCAACTCACCTCAATGCCATTAATATCGATGCGCCGACCAAACAGGGCAGGAGCATCTCGGATCACTTTCTTGATGATGTTGGTTTCCCTCGTCAACTAAAAGACATTGACGATGTACGACACACGAGTCGAACGAGTGTTAAGTGGGTGGGTGGGTGAGTGTCAACCTAAGTGTTCCAATTCAAACTCACCACATTGACTTCAGCCTGGACGATGGTGACGTGAAACAAGGCGAGAAAGTTGATGACGGTGAACACGTACAGCACCGTGATGTGGGTAGGAACTCGGCAGTAGGGAAACATGGCAGTAGATCGACCTTTCCAACTCCTTGGGTGCAATTTTAAAAAGTGACGACCCCAACTGAAATCACAACAAAAACAGCCAACCAGTTAACCAACAAACAAACTAAGCCATTTTATGGCCAATGCAGTAGCATCAATTAAAATTACTATTATCAAGCCTAAACTAACCATTAATTAATTACTAACAACAACAACAACAAACTAAATCAATGTCAGTCAGTCAGCCATTGCATCAATGTTGTTTCATGATATTGATAACAAAACAAAATAGCTCACTACGTCAATAAACATGTTGATATCATCATCGATGATTTGAAAACATGAAATGCTCCCTAAAAATAGACAAACAGTCTTTCCTAGTAGTTCAACTGAAACCTGCTTTAAAAAAATGAAACAAGCAAAACCCCACCAATGGCAGTTTGAATTCGAAAGTGAAAAACCTTGTATTAAAAATCAGGCGTCACTGACCCTGACCATACAGTACAGTACAGTACTACTTCTATCGATGGATTAAAGATCACATTCCTATTTAAAAAGGTTTCAAGGAAACGAAACTGATAAAAACAAGTTGCCTCGCACATTTGTAATCCGAGAACAACAATCTACAAACACGTAGTATAACCTTACACTCGATCGGTTACAAACAACTAAAACTAAATTCATCAATTCTAGCTTAGCAGAATCGGAATGAATGGAAATGACTCGTAGGCTAAAAAATTAAATTATAACGAGACTAAACAGTACATTTTGAAAAAAATATTTTTCTCCACACTAAGGAAACCAAACTAACACTATTCCTTGAATACGTGTTCAAGTGAGAATTGCCTAAATGATTCTTCAATCAAAGGAAGTCCTTTGTGAGCTTGCTTCCAACGCAACGACACTAGAACCTACTAACTAACTCAATACCGAATGTTACATTTTGATTGAAACTGCGTTAAGCTACCCAACATAAAAGTTAACAACTTTATTGTAACTATATATACATATATATTGAACATTGCTTACACAAAGCGGTGTATCTATTCTACACAAATTTTAAGCATTGTAGCTCCTGTCACCTATCAGGTTAACATTTGGTTGTGTTGTGTTTACCTTGAACATCCCGCATTTTAGTTTCATCATCAACCTGTACTGTACTGATTTTGATAGAAAACAAACACCGATCTTGTACAAGATCCTTTGGATTCACTGACACAAGGTAGGTGACCTTTGATAAATGAACATTGGACGTTGCAGGTAAGGATGAAAAACACACTCTCCGTCCGTACATCCACGTTCATTCTGCATAAATTTAAGTTATGCCTACCTACGAGGAAGTGACGATTAACAAGTAAAACCCCACATCGAGTGAAGTCATTTGGCTGATTGTCACACGGTGATTTGTAATTGAAAAAGGCAACTCACATGCTCCTCAATACTTTGCAAAAGTAAAGAAACAAAAGCGACCCTACGAGGCAATCGTGTCATCATTTGACACCGCGCTATCAGCGTCGATGATGATTGGCCTTTATCAGTACGGCATGCATCATCCATCGTTGGTGGTACAACACATTGAACGTACAGTATTACATTCTGCACACTATTTCGAGTAGCCTCATTTTCATACAGACAAATGTTACTACCTACGAGGATGATTAACATTTTCACTGCCATGTTCGAGCGTCAGTTTTCCTGTCCTGTCATGTGACCATGAAGCATCTAATCCCATTTCTCAGCACATAGATTACATAGAGTCAGTTGATTTTTGGACTATCGAATGGGATCGTAACCGATAATAGAATCCCAACATAATAAACCATTGAGCCATAGTTTGTTTAACACATACCATAATAACTATAACTATCTATCTATCTATCTGAGCTGCAACTACGGTAAACAAAAAATACGTAACATAACAGTGCTACTTACATCTTGAAGCACTTGGTATTCACGAACCGATATCACTTTATGACTAAATCATATCGTAAGCTACAAACACGCTTAACCTATTTTCATCCTCAACGATAAATAAAATACAAGAAACGGCAAGTTCAAACTTTCGTGCATCGGATTGAACCAACTCACTTTTTATCTGAACAATTGTTTTGGATTTTGTTTTTTTTTCAAGTCGTATCAATAGAATGATGAAGGCACATGATCACTCATCGACTTGAAGTGATTCACCATGACATTCTCACCCTTCACATTCGGCGATTCACCCAATGAAGTCCTTTATGAACACTTTACTCCCAAAAAGCAAACACTTTCGTGAAAAATAGTCACCACCACATCATTATTTGACATCGAAACGACAGCCATTTGCTTAAGATGGCGACGACTTGCTAGTCTCATGATTGGTTTTGAATAATTTGTCATCCTCAAATTCATATATGACATAACCACCGTTTTTTAAATTATATAATCTATTCTGTGCTATATTAAAATTATTCAAATAAAATAATAGGGTGAAAATAATTACTTAATGAAACGCAAATTGAATCAGTTGACAGATAACCCATTCCCAACGCATTAGGTCATTTTTCACTTTCACAATTAGGAACTTTAAAATGATTAAAAAAACATCTTATAAATTAGAATTGTCATAACGTGTAGCCTATGTTGTATTTACTAATTTACATTTTATTTGTTCAAATCTTATTTGTAGTATTAATGTAGAAAAACTAAAATTAATTCTTTACAATTACTAAAAAACAGTCTTGGTGGCTCCATCTAGCGATAAAAATTACATACTAAAATTATATTAATAAATAAAGACCCAATTCAGTACATGTGGCTCCATCTAACGATAATAATTACATACTAAAATTATTTTGATAAATAAGTGCTCAATTCAGTACATGTTGCGCCATCTAGCGGAAAATTATAAAACTACAATTTTATTTAATTTAAATTATTTCCAATTTAATACCCCTGACGCCACTTAGTGTCAAAATGAATAACTAGAATATTAAATTATTCGTGTTGCGCCCCAACAGGGCCGGTTTAACTGCATAGTTAATGATTTTATCACTGGATGGCGCAGCATGTACTGAATTGACAATAAAAGTAGTAAACAAATAATGTTCATTATTTTAACACTTGATGGCGCCACATGTACCGAATTGACATTAAAACCGTAATAAAATAAATTAGTTCTCTATTTTAACACTTGATGGCGCGACATGTACTGAATTGACGATAAAACCGCTAGAAAATAATTGTTGAACATTTTAACAATGGATGGCGTTACATGTACCGAATTGATTAAAATCATTTAACGAACTTTATATTAATATTAAAAAAAATGATTTAATCAAAATTACTAAAATTATATATATCAAAATTTTGAAGCAAATTAATATCAATCTTAAATCTATTTTTATTATTTATAAAAATTAAACTTTAAACATCAACAAATTGTTTAAATATTAAACTTTCCACGTTTATTATCTGCTATACTACTGTAGTGTTTAATTTAATTTATTTAAGAACGGAGACAATGTACACAAAACTCATTTTAGCTTGTTGTTTCCAGCAAAATTCAACACACGAAAAAACTCACGTAAAATTTCAACAAGTTAAAAAAAAATTAAAATACAAATATAAAAAAAATACTAAAATAAAGCAGTCACATTTTGTCTCATAAATAACAATACTCCTTTAATTCAAGAATGAAAACTAAAGTTTTTACAATTTAAAAATTGCTCCAATTGCCACTCCCACAGTGTTTTATGTACAAAAAGAAAACTATGTACCAATAAATTCATTTAAACTTTTAAACCACCAAATAATATTAATACTGACTGATGAAATTAACCTGGCAGGATAATTCCAACTTAAAAACATTACCAGTTTTCATTCCTAAGAAACAAAATAATCACAATTATTCAATACATATAGGATTTGGATAGGTAACAAATGAATGAAAATGTCAACTTACACTATACAAGTCCCGACCAACGTGGTAAATAATTTCCCCACGATGAATTATCTGGAGGTTCGGTAGCCTCTGCAAACATAACGTTGTTGAATTGGAAATATGAATGGATGATAATGATTTTCTATATGATATTCAGTATGTATAGTACCTCCAACACTATAGGTAGATAGTTTTGTTTTTTCGTCAGGACTCAACTTTAACATCATTGTCAGAACTGGAATGAGCCGTTCACGTTCCTCTCCCTTTTGTAGTGTCAGGAACTGAAATGATTTCAAATGGCTGTAAGTCATTCAGTCTTGCAATCGATCTCCATTTTGTAAAAAAAACATATTACAACCTTAAGAACAATATTTTTCAAATATTCTAAATTTTCTGCATGCTGTTGTCGTTCTTGATTTCGTTCCAGTCTAAAGAATAATGGTCATTTAGTTTATACTAATTTTCTGCATCCCAACAAACAAAAATAGTCGTGTCCAATTTACCGTCTGATTTCATCTTTCAATAAACGTGTTTGTTCAGTCAAACGAATATTCGAAGCTTCGCTTTCATTCAGTACCTGCCATGACACAAAATAAACGATCACCCATTTTTAGCAACCAAGTTCTGCAATGTACAGTATTTAAAAATTAAGCAAACCAATAATGAAAAAAGTATTCATTTGTAACTATTTTATAATTCGTACTTCAGTCATGTGTTGTAGTTTCTTCATGGAGGCAGCTAACTGACCTTCGACAGTTTCAACATCCGGCAGAAAAAGACTAGCTTGACTAGAAACTATTTTTAACCAAAGAAAAGTGAAATAAAATACAAATTTATAGTAGAAATTGTATCGTCCTTATTGATCTTACGAGTAACTAACCTGATTTGGTATCTGAATTTAAAAGCTGTTCAAATGATAAAACAGATGTTGTTGATTCAGGATGAGGCTAAAAATACATTCATTTCTATCGATTTCCATTTTTAAATCGTTTTAAAGCAAGCAATTGATACACTGAATTCTTACCTTATTGTACACCGTTTCAGTATTCTCCGATCCCTGTCACAAATCGTAATCCATATACAATACAAATAATAATAAAAATAGTGCGAATTAAACACAAAAATCAAAAATCGAGCACACTCACTTCTCCTTCCTGTCTTTCAACGTCGGCAACGTCAAAAACCTCTAATTCTCGTACAGGACTGTTCTTGGCGTTGTGCTGCTGCTGTTCATGTTGTAGCCGTGTGATTTCAGCTTCAAGCGTCGCTACTCGCTTCTGCCCTCGTTCCAAGTGAGTGTTGTGTTCCACTTGCAAGTTGTTGACTTGTTCCTAATTCAAATTCAACATTGACAACAACACAGCACAATTTTGTTTTTACAACAGAACCACTAGTTACGTACAGTGTATGTCGTTCTGAGGATTTCTAACTGACGTCGTAGAGAATTCACCACCTCCTGGTGTTGTTTTTCTTTGGCTTCCAGTTCGACTATCAACTCGTCGACCCTAAACACCACACATACGGTAAAACTTTTAAAACTTTTGCGCAACAATGAGATAGATAAGACTGTCGGTCAATTGATCGGTCAACTATCACTTAACTGTTCCCTCAGTGCTGCTTGTTTCAATTCAGCATCTTTCATGGTGCTGGTGATGTTGTCCAACACACGTTGGTGTTCTTCATGCAACGTCCGATTTTCCATATTAGACACCAACAACTGGTCACTGATCAAAAAAAAAAAGGATTTACCCTGCTAGGTGACAACTGGGTTCAGATGCAATTTTGTTAAAATCATTATAAATTATAATGATTTTCTTTCTTTAGTGGTTCAATTCATCGGTGAGGATGAACTACTTGACCTTTAAGCAATAAGCACCAAAGAAGCTCTTGTTTTCAGGCAAAACATCTCTAAGAGTTTTCAACCCGCGTGAACTACTTGATCTTCCAGCAATAAGCACATAAAACCTCTTGTTGCTAACATCTTCGAAAAACGTTCCGCCCGCTTAGCAGGTCATTAGTTTAAACAAGTAGACAACAATTTCAACGATTTACAAGTGTTCCATTTTAATTGGACATCAAAATTGGATTAATATCAAAGTGTAGCGAAGAAAAGGGTCTCATTACACATCTGGACCACCACCATCTAAACAGAGTTTAAATGTGAAGATGAGACTATCTACAGGATGGGGTGGGTTTTGAGAAGACCAATCAATTCATTATGAACTTCTAAAGTCAAAATAGTGTCAACAAGAACCATTCGACACTTGAATGATGAACTTAAAAAACTCATCTGGTTTTTGTTAATAGGAAGCAAGCAAGACTGTAGGAATTTTATATCATACACTCTTACAGCATGACAAGCATGGCATCACTGGGAGGGGGGGGGGGTGTCAATCGATTGATCACACCGGCGGTACCAACAGGACTGTCTAGAAAATGCTTGTGCAGTTTTTCAGCAGAAATTTATTCTGTTTCATAAAATATCCCTATAGTTAGTGATAACCACAAAACAGGGCTATTTTCCGCAAGCCTAGCTTAAATGTACCTACTACGAGACATTAAAATAGTATTGCCCTAATCCTGCCCCAGTCAACTGTGGCAACTAAATGCCATGCTGCGGTATTATCCTGGAAAGCCTTCAAAACGCTAGCTAGCTATAAGTGGTAGCTATCCCTATAGCTATTGGCCGTTTTTTAAAGGAAAAAACGGCCAACCCCTAGCTAAATAGAGGGTTTACTTGACACTGAACTCACATCATGCCATTCTATTCCTCACTAACTTCTTCAATAATAATCTAGCAGACATTCACCTTACATTTTTTTTTAATGGGCATGCTCATTGTGATTTGAATAACGTCTTTTATATCCACTGACCAAGGTTGACTTGACACCATGGAAAAGTTACCAGGGTTGGGGTGTTCTAACAAGGGCTATAACACCTTGACAAACCACACTATTTACCATTCCTTTTTGTTTTTAAATGGTGAAACTGGACAATGTGAACAGGGATAAGTTTTTAGCTTTTCATTTAATTATAAAGCTTCCATGACCGTGGAGAGTTAATATTAATGGACATTACTACATTTAAATAAACACTGATCAGCAAATTATTTTCATCACTTAAAAAATGGAAACCACATTCTGGTAGTCCTCCTAAGCCATTTTTCTATTGAGACAAAAGCTAGTACAGGGTTGGTTCATTTTTGCTATTAAGCGATCAATGCATAAACTTTATGTTTTACTTTAAAAATACAACACATGGAAACAGTGACTATTACATTATTATAAGTTGAGCACCATGATACATCGTGTTGATAAGCAACAAAGTTTGGGCAGTGGCACATCGCTAAAAAGTTCAACCTCATGCAAATTTTTATAGACGAGCGAGGTGATAGGATTATTTTTCGTTTTTATGTAAAATGTTAACATTGTATAAATCTCAGTTAAGGAAGTGTGAGAATTAACCAACAAAACTTACTTAGCCTCTTGTAACTTCACTCTCAACTGCTCCACGAGTTTTTCAATGCACTCCTTTTCCTTTTCATCAAACGCAGGTTCCATCGGCTGCTTGGTTTTCTGCTGCTTCAAAACACTATGCACGCGAACCTGCAGGGGTGACCAACAACACCGAATCGAACTACTTTCAAGTAGGATAGGTTTAGTTGGACAACAAAGTTATTTATACCTTATAACTTTCATAATCAGCTTGACATTGTTTGTATTCACTTTCGATGGTGGACAGATGACTCCTTAACGTATTGATCTGTCCTTCAAAGAAGGCGACGGAACGCTGATGAGATTCTTTTGCAAGACGATGACCCTCTTGTAACTTTTGATTTCGGCTCAACAAATCGGCATTTTCAACCTAACCATTCATCGAGTTGTGCGTTAAGTTCAGAACAATAAAAGAAACGATTAACTACCGAAACTACCTTCAAAACTTCTTCCGCTTGCTTTTGCATTTCAATTTCCACATGTAACTTGGTCGATGCTGACTGTAAGTTGGCTTCACGCTGTTTCGATTCCGCCAACTCCTTCTTTGTTTTCATTAGCAAGGATTTCATTTTCTTGCCTCTGGTTTCTGCTTGTTCCAGTTGTTCTTCTACTTGTTCTGTTGCAATTGACATTACAAAACACATAAGACCAGAAGAACCGGCCTCCTGCATGGCACCTAGTTTCTGATGCAAAAATCTTACTTAGTTGTTTACGTAAGCCACCAGCAACTTCTTGTTGTTGTTCGATTTCTTTGTCAAGTCTTTCGATCTCTTCAGCTTTTGAAATCAATTGAGCATTCAGATCGGTGACAACCCGTTCGTAATCAGCAAATTCCAAGTTTTCGAGGCTGTGGCGTTTAGCTTCCTATAGTTTGAAAATGAACCATGACTAATTAAATTTAAAAGATTTAACAAAAACAAGAAGAACCATTGAAAAACCATAGTACCTGTTGCAGTTGTTCAACTTGCGTTTTAGCACTTCTATAAGTTTCCTTTTCAGCTAGTAGCTCTTTTTCAAGGTTGGTACATTTGTTGGACAAGTGCTCAAGTTCAGACATCGTATCCATGCACTTTGAATGTTCAATCTCCAAATCGTTCATTGTTTTGCTCAACTTATTATTCAGTTCAGAAACAGTAGTTTCTAAATCCTAGTCAATTTTCATCATAGGTGAATATGTCAAAATAGTCGAGTATAAATGTAAATGGTCAAAGAGTTGTATGTAATCACCTGTTTCTGAACATGTGATCCATGTAATTCAGCTACATGCTGATCATTCTCAGCTTGCATGTCGGCATACTTCGAACGTACGGTTGCCAGTTCCAACATAGCTTTGTCTAATTCTTGTTTGCTTTGGGTATGCATCTTCGACATTTCTTGCACATCGTCCATCAATGTCATCTTTTCTTTGTCCAAACTCTGTTAAAAATTCATTCACGTTAGTAGTTAAGACATATTATCGAAACGTTGGGATCTTAGATTTTACCATTTTTCTTTTACACTGCACATTTCATAAAAAGTACACATTAAAAATGACAAGCAGTGTTGTATAGAATATATCTTGTCAGCATGATGTGTGGAAGTAACCATACTGACTGACCCTATTATAGGTATTAGTGATAAATTCCTTTCTAATTACAAGAAAGTGTTTGTGTGGACAATGTTGAAAAAATTGTAGTTAGTGTGTAATAATAACCTCAGTGAGTGAGTGAGGTTATCTTCCTGCAAAGAGACAACCGTTTGAGCACTGAGGCTGTACTAAACTTCCAGAACAATCTTCAGTTGCATGAGTCCATTGCCAACTAAGTTTAATTTCATAAGTTATGATTTTTTAACAGAGATAAATAATCAATTCTTTAGTGCAACAAAGCTTTGTTGCATCCAGTCCTATCAGATTCTTGCTGAATCTTGCACCCTTGCAACACTGTTTTCTTGGTCAATGCAGGGCTGGATATCCCATTAGGCTCTATAGGCCCGGACCTGACAATAGTTTAGGTTGGCATAAAACATTAAAATTATACATCTAGGTGTACAAATATCGACTTTTAATAATACCCGCAAAATTGATTGAATATTTTTTGCACTTTGTATTTTCATTGATACATTGAATTTGGGTAAGGTAGCATTCAGTGTGGGCCTATAGGTGAAAATCTACTAGCTCCAGCCCTGGGTAAATAACCACCACCTCCCTCATCATATCATATCTTACCTTAATCTTTTCACTCAATCGCTGAATTTCTTCCGATTCTGAATTTTCAATGGCTTTTTCAACTTCTTCCTTTTCTCTCGTGACTTTTTTTAGTCTTTCTTGGATTCCAGAAAACTAATGTTTCAAAAAAATATAAAGATTAATTCAAATAAAATTCACATTTAATAATCGACAAAAGTTACAATGGCTAACCCACCTCAGAAACTTTGATCTCCAGCACGGCCTCCAATTCTGTTACACGACCGACGTTCACTCCAAGTTCATTTTGTAATTGCTCGCATTTCACATTGGAGGCGTCTACTTCTTGTTGCAACGTTTTCAGCTCTTGGGTTTTTTGCAGAATATGATTCTGCTTAATTTCTAAATCCTCATGTTCTAAAACACCCACTTTCTTGATACAGCGCAAACCTTGAACAAGACGACTCGTCATCCCGAGTAAACGATCATCATTCATCACCGCCGATTCATCGAGCTTGGGAACCAATTCCTTCCAGAAGCAAGTGTCGATCTCTTCCCACGCAGATTCCAAAAGGGTCTCCATTTTGCTCACGTTGTTGTTACTCGTAAACACATTTTGAAACAGTGTATCTTTTTCCACTCTTAAATCATTCAGTTCCTTATCTTTGCTGGTTATTTGGTTTTGCAAAATCTTTATCTTCTGTTTTAAATCATCCATCACTTGCAACTCCATTTTCAATGCGTTAGTTTCTTCATTCAGAGCTTGGAATTGTGTTTCGAACACCTTTTCCTTGTCGAAATCGTCTTTACGCTGTTCTAACTGATTTCTCAAGTCCTCAACTTGTTCTTCTTTAATCCTCAGGCGTTCTTTCAGTTCGGTAAATTCTGCTAATTCCTCTTTAGTTTTTTGTACAAATAATTTTGCATTTGCCAATTCATTTTCCAACTCAATTCGTCTGTCCATCAATTCTTGTACTTTATCTTCACTCCTACCAAACTCCAACTTCACTCGTTGTAGTTCCGCTTGTCCGTTATCGACCGCAATGGCATTCTGTTCGTTCTCTGTCACCAATGTTTCTAGTGCGTCATTAACCTTATTCAGCCATTCATCGATGGTATTCTCGTTCGAGATGTTCACAGTAGTATTGATTTTCAAAATTATTTCATTGTAACGTCCCTCTTTGTAATTAACCAAAGATGTCATCGTGTCGAAACACTGCGCATTGATTTCCTTCACTTGACATTCCAGTATTTCCTTCTCAGTTTCTGCCTTTTGTAACTCGCATTTAAGCCTATTTAATTCAGCACCATTGTCTTCATGTTCTTTAGTCGTTCCTTCGGCTATTTCTTGTACGCCAATTGATTTTTTCAGTTCCTCTACGTTTGCCTCACTTTCAAGATCAATCAACTGCTGACTGGGTATTAAATCGTCCACAATTGGTGGATCGCTTTTCTCGTTCAGCAGTTCGGTTTCTTCAGTCTGCGATTCATTATCCATCATCGACCGATCTCGTTTCTCGTCCAGCGATTCCTCCGCATCAGTCTGCGATTCGTTGTTCAGCATCAACGGGATGTCCTTCGTCTTGTTGTTACAGAGTTCCATCTCCGTTTCTTCCAGCTTGGCTCGAAGCTCATTCGTTTCGAATTCGGAACTTTCCAGTTTGACTCGTAGTTCTTCGGCTTCAGTCTCGAGTCGACGGATGGAATCTTGAAGAAGCGAACAATCCTGCTGTTCCCTCGATTCTTGGAACATTAACTGATCTCGTTCCGCAATCACATTTTGCAGTTCCTCTTCTAAGAGCTGTACTTGTTCGCAGAGTCGTTCCACTTCGGGCTGTTCGTGGATCTTGTCGATGGAATCGTCAAATCCATAAGAATTTGGCTGAGACGAGGGTTGGCTGAAATCGTCATCTTGGTATTTCTTATCCTTCGCAAGAGCTTGGTCATCACTGCTCGAAGATTCTTTTGCAAACACCACCTGCCGTTTCAAATCGTCATTTAGGCCGAGAATCTCTTCAAACGTCTTCTGCAACGTATATTTCTCAGTTTCAGATTGTTCCAACTTAACTTTCCAGACCTCGACATCTTTAGACAATTCGGAAACGCCCGCTTCACTCTTGAAAAGTCGCTCTTGTAATGTTTTTTCTCTCGTCTCGAGTTCATCAATCCTTTGCTGAAAACTTCGCTTTTCATCCACTCTTTCCTGAACATGAGCCTGTTGCTGACCAATGAAATCATCCAATTTTTGCTGGCACTCATTGTATTCTTTGTTAACCACTGACAAGGTTGATTGTAATGATTCGTTTTCTGCCTTCAGCTCCAAATTATTTTCTGCTTTTGTTTTCCAACCCTCAATTTCAACACAAACATTAGCTTTTCCCTTTTTCAGTTCCTGTCATAACCCACATAAAAACAACTATTACGAAATGCACAACCCATACATTACCATGTAACCTACACTATGCTAAATTCAGTCACTAAATGATACAATATTACCCATCAAACTACAGTAGTAGTATCCTGCTCATATGGCGGCATAAATACAAAAAACACCCCCCCCCCGAAAGAGTTTGGTAAGTGCCAAACATAATGAACGAGGCAATAATGAAAAACCGCTGAATCAGTGAAATAAAATGTTGCAAAGTAGGGTACTACTGTAAATACATTTGATTTTTCGAATTAATAAGTATTTGTAATACTGAAAAATAAAATTCTTACTTCATTGTCTTCCAAAGATTTCTTCAAGTCTGATTCCAACTGCTGCAATGCAGTCATCAAACTCTGCTCTTTCATCTGCATACATTCTAATTTTTCTTCAATATCCTACATTTTAAATTAACAAAAGTGAGGTTCAACTCTACAAATAATTGCTATTTTTTAATAGTAGTTTGCTAACTGGATCATTAGTTTAAAAATAAATAAATTCTAAATGCATGCCAATGGATACCATAAATATCCATCAGTACAACTTTTATGTTGCATTGGTGCAACTTTTATGTGGCATAACTGCCAAGTCAAGGAGATTGTGAATGTTGAGCGAGGATACAATAGTTGTAAATCATGACATCATCAAAGTGAAAATATGAAAAGTAGTCATGTACCCACCCAGCACTACCTTGGAACAGTTTTTAGATGATGATGACGATGATAATATAGTATAAATATAAGCACATATATAACCATAGCAATGTGAAATAAAAAAAATAAATGGGCTTTCTTAATTCATTCCTAACAGTGGCAGCTCCACATCCACAATTATGAATTAGTTATTGTAGACCAATAGGTTACTATAGTCTGTGTCCTCTGTCAGTAGATCACTACTGCGTATGTTGCTTTCGCATTAGATTAACATGTATCCTTCCACCGGGTGCGGAACTGAAACTACTGTAAAGCAAGTGAAGTATAAACATTACGTTGTTTATCTACCGTTATATTCAAATATATGTATCTAAGTATAAATGAATAATGAAAATAAAAATATAATTGATTTAATTATGTATCTATTATATTATAAAATTATGTGAACATTCTGCTGCTTCTGCCATCATTTCTGATATGATATGACAACAACCAAGAAAAAGAAACGACATGAAAACCAACAAAAGAAAATGTTCCCTTTTAAATTTAAAATTTAAAAGGGAACGAGATAGGTGTCGTATCGCTTATTCGCTCAATACGTCACCTAACATCAATATATTTATTTAAACGCAATTAAATATTTATATTAACCAGTTCATACATTTGAAATAGTAGTTTTCACATGCATATATTGTTAGTAAGGTATTTTGTTGTTTATGAAGAAACTATCTTTTGAATGCGCACCAACCAACTAACACCCACGAGCAACGACTGCCATGCGTAGTAGCAATCTACTGCAGACTTTAGCGAACACAGACTATACGAGGACATCAAGATCACTTCAAAGCAAGAAACATAACACTTTATAACCAATGTAATAGAATTAAGGGCATTTGGACAATCCTCAACAAATTATCTTATGATGATTACAACTCACTTGCTGTCGCTTAGAAAGCTGCTTATTTTTGTCTTCTACATTCTTGACGCTACTTTTCAGCTCTTCATTCTGGGTTTTCAGATTTTCTACAATGCATTTCTACAAAACGCAAAAAACAAAACTAATTGGTACATATCTATCATCTGAATTTGGATTGGATAAGCACAAACATGTGTTCAAAGACCACTCTTTGCATCAGAAATACAGAAATGATGATGAGGTGAGAAGGATGAACATGGAACAGGGTTTTATGATGCAAAAAAAAAACCGGGAGTGCCCCAAGAAAACCTACCCCCGCAGTTTCAGACCCTAGAACTGAACCCACGCGGCACGAGTGGGAGGCAAACTCACCAACTAGTAGCCTATAAAGCCTCATAAATGCAGTAGTATACATTAATTAGACTTAACTTAATTCTATTAAAGTCTTCCTTCAATGTCGACAAATTACACATTTATACAAGTTGGTCGATTTATACAGTTAATGAGTGGACAAGCCGACAAGGAAGTTTTGTGAACAGTATGATTATAAAACTGAATTCAGACCTTTTCGGAGTAAAACAGCAATTTTTTTTCTTTACTTTCAAGTTGTTGTTCTTGATCAGCACAGCGTTTCGTCAAGTCTAAAACAAAATTTTGATTCATTACAAGTCGACAACAATAATCCTTTACCAAGTAATTATGTAGTTAACCTATTGACTTCCTTACCATCGCATTTTAGTTTCAATTTTTGTAATAAAATCCTCTGTTTTTTAACTTGTTTAACCAAATCCTCTTTGCTCAGTTCTAGAGTCTGTATATAAAAATCGTTTCATTTAGATTATAAGTCGTAAACAAGTTGTGAAATCTTTTAAACTACTTACCGGTGTATTACTGTCGGATAAATTAGGCGCTGCAGCTGTTTCTGCCATGATGTTTTTACATCAGCACTCGTATTCTACATAAAATAGAATGGCAAAATAAAACGCAAAATCATATCATTATAAACTAAATTAACACGTCTAGATGCACCTCTCATTATTTAGATTAGGTGACAAATTACAATAAAAACCAGAGCATACCATGAAAAACAAACAGTTGTCACGACCAAAATGTCAACACACCTGTGAGGAGGGGCCATTTGCCATTACGTACGTAAATCTGAGCACAGAGGTTTCGAATTCTTGTAACCCAGATATTTTTAATTTAAAGTTATCGTAAATTTATAATTAATGGTTTTTTTAACTAATAGATATTAAATATAATATTTATAAATTCAAATTTAATGAATTCGAAAATTTAGGGTGTGACGTCAGCCAGTGCAGTAGTCACACACGTTTACTAGTTGTTTCGCATTTGTTGAAAATAGTTTTTTTTAAATCATTAACTATAAAATAATTACAAATAATGTTTTTTATTTTATTATTATTATTATTAAATTCATGTTTTATAAATATTAAATTTAATGAATACGAAACTTTAGTAAACGTAAAGTTAGCCTCGAAAAACATTCCTCTTCCCATAATGCCGGTGGGCATAAACGTCATCAAAGTACTCGCATTCCAAGCATTTTTTGCGCATGTAAATGAAGATTGAGCCTCCTTCGAGAGCCTTGCTGCATTTTATGGAATTTTCCTACTTAAATTGCGATCCACCTCAACGATCTGCATTCGAATAACATCGAGGAACCCTATATATCGATTTGACATCAAATCCAACCTGACCCAGGAGTGTTAAGTAAGTGAAATTCCTCATTGATTTACCGAGTGCGAGTCAAACTTAAAGATGGGGGGGGGGGGTGCACGATGACAAAGTTATTGAAGTTGCACTGTTGTTGTTAAAACAGCATTTGCAATGAATGGATTGGTCTCTCGTCTTCATTACATCAATAGACATGCCACATAGTTTAGATTTCTGTTCGGCAATAAATTACCATTGTAGTGTGTATACGACTGTTGTGTCTAGATAGCATGGAGGATGCTACTACTACTACTACTACTACTAGTTGAATCAAGATCACATAGTAGTAGCTGTTGATGAAAAGTGGATTAGTGTTGACAATGTATTTAAGATTACGATGAGCATTGACTTCACCCCTTTTATCTCTCGTCAAGTGGTATTTTTTCAATAGTTTGATTAAAAAAAGAAGTCGTCTTCTTCAATGACTATTTTGGTACCACGGTTCCTTTGAATTAAAGTATCAAAGAGAACCGCTGGCAGGGAGAAACATTTTTGCACTAAAACTAGTGGCATCTCAAGTAATGGTGAATTCTTTTAAGTTGAGGGACAAAATAAAAAAATTAAATTCCATGAAAATTATTTAATACTATAGACGTGAAGATGTCAGATTTTGTCATCCATAATTTTAAAAAATAAAAAATGTTTATTTTTTTTAATATACGGTATATAAAAATTTTTTTTGCTAAGGTTTCTGAAATGTTATTTAGTGTCATCATTATTCTGTGTTTACTTTGTAATATTTACAAGTTTGTTTTCTTCAAAGTTCATGAATGAACTATTGACTCCCCCATTGAAAGTCGATTACAATACAAAATTGATCCAATAGCCCACCATCATCATCATCACAACTCTATAATTCACTTAAGATTTAAGTCAATAGTGGTGTTTATTAATTAACACTTGACAATTTTTTCTATTGTTTTTTTTTAAAGTATTCATTTTTTTTTCCTGAAAATCAATTTCTTTTTAACTTAAAATAGTAATTAGGACTTCAGTCATTGTTCAAATCACTCTGTCAATAATAATAATAGTTGAAACTGGTTAACACCCATTTACTAATGGTTTATTTATTTATTTTGTTGTTGCTGAGAATTTTCAAAGCCACTGAATATTTTTCTTCTTCTAGCCATAAATGCCAATTGGCTTATAACAAACCCATATCAGTTGGCGTATCTTTGTTTCCATCAACAAACTATCATTTTAACCTATTAATAACTGCAGATGGAATGCATTGCCAATGATAATTTTGACGAATTCCATGTTTAAAATTCTTCGCTTCATTCCAATTTTACACACGAAAATAGGCTTTCGTACTAATTTTAAGTGTTTTATTTCATACCCCATCGATTACAATAGATTTGTATCGAGGTTCCGTTTCAGGAAAGTGTAGATCTTCTCAAAAGTCCCCTAGTGTAATGACAACCGTCCAAGTTTGATGCAGATTGTGTAGATAATAATAAGCCTTGTGGCTTGATACAGTACAGTAGTGGGCTATAAGAATTAAGTGGGTGTTACACAATTTCACCATTTTCTACAAATCGATTTTATTTGACAACGAATGGATTC
This sequence comes from Cryptops parisi, assembly GCA_034695005.1. NCBI lineage: Eukaryota > Metazoa > Arthropoda > Chilopoda > Scolopendromorpha > Cryptopidae > Cryptops > Cryptops parisi. The sequence goes on along the minus strand of JAQIWH010000817.1, from coordinate 665 downwards.
AAAATTAACCATTATTAGTTTTACATGTCAATAAAAATTTATATCTGCTTTATAAATTCATTTTTAGCATGTCAGTATTTTTATACAACAAAAAAACAGGATTGATCACAAAGTGATGATTTTTTTTCAATCTTTGTTTTCTACTGAGATCCAAGAGATGTACACTCAAAATTACCCTTAATCAATAACAACAGTTTGTACAATATCATTTGTTGTGATGATGATGATGATTATTCTTTTCATAGGCTATCTAATTCGGCCCAAACATGATTATTCACTTTGTGATCAATCCTATTTTTTGTTGTATAAAATACTGGAATGCTAAAAAAATGCTGCTGATGGATTGAAACAATCCAAATGCACAATTCCTCCTATTAATGTATTTATGAAGCGACAGTTTTGATGGACATATAAAAGTAAAAAATCATCATCATCATCATCATCGCAACAAATGGTATTAGTGTACAAACTTTTGTTGAGGATTAAGATGTAATTTTGATTGTACATCTCTTGCTTATAAAAGGAGATGAAGCAAGGGGTGAAGTAAGTTGAGTCGATGGAATTTTCTTTTTGAGGAAAACTCAAAAAGGAATGGCTATTGAGTGGGGGGCAGCTGTGCTAAGAGAAGTAGTAATACGTAAACTCCTATGTACAATAGTAGTAGG
>JAQIWH010000816.1:0-39970 GCA_034695005.1 Cryptops parisi | reverse complement strand
TATATGTTACTGGCAATGTATAGAATACCAAGCCTGGTTTAGGCAATGTATGAAATTAGCATTGGAATAGTCACTATGTTGAGCAAGAATCTAGGTTAGGTTTAAATTTAGACTTGGATTTTTGTTTTTTTCTTAAGAGAAAACTAGAGGTCCACCTAGTCACAAATGTGACTATAACATCCCCACCCAGAAAAAGGCTATAACTGCATGCAAAACGATAACGAAGAGGGAACGCACGGACACATGCACATTGGAGGCTTTAATTATAGAGATGTTGTTAACTAACCTTGTGATGATATTTCATACTTTGTTAAAAAAAACAGATTAGGCATTCTATAGAATCCCTGGTATTCAATACATTGCTAGTAATATAAATCTGGTATTAAAAGTTTTAATGGGATGACGTAAATATTAAGTTTAAAGCTGTTTCATTTTATTTTCCACAGCAATGCCAACAGGTTGCATTTCGAACGAACGGTGGACGAAATTCAAACAGGTGCAGGACAATTTGAAGGCGGCCTATCGCACCCTGACGTTAGACGTCCGTCCATCACTGAAATGGCACACTTTCCTCGATAGAATTAGTGCGACGACGCATAAGAAAAGGTGACTTTCGAGTCAGTGAGATATATTTTCAAAATGAACAACAAAAAATATCCTTATGCACCTTGTGATTTAATTATTACTGGAATTTTGTTTGCAGCGCTTGGGAAATTTTTGGAAGACCAACCGTGAACGTGGAGGACTTTGTCAACGTCGATCCGACGCGTTACGGTTTTCTGTTGGACGACTACCTCTTCACTTCGAGACTTAAAATCGAAGGTGAAAATAATTTGTCGATACATGTATACAGGGTGTTCCTGAAAAAAATTATCTACTCAAAACTTGAACCCACATATCCTACGCATCAAAGCAAACAACACATTGGTAAACATGAGTCCGGAAATGCTTTCCTTCTGAGATAACATCATATAAATGCATTAGTCTCATAATCACTATAGGTTTTGATATTTTCAGACCCATGTTTATACTAACTCTCATTTTGATGGATAAAATTCGGTTAGACCTTGTGATTAAAATTTGACTAGACCTTTCAGGAACACCCTGTTTAAAATGATCTATCATTTGTTTCAGCCATGTATTCCTATCATGTGGAAAAACAGCAACAGGAAATTGAAGAGATCCGTGCTGACGAACAACTCGAACTGCCGGAAGATCTTGATTACAATAAGTACGTACATCATTGTGAAATTTATCTTTGTTTACAATCTTATGCAAATGAAAGCTTAACAAAAAAATATTTTCTTCTTCTTCCTGCCCATTAGTCAATCACTAGGATTAAATAACGAGCTGCGAGAAAAATTAGCAGAAACGAGACCTCTTTCCGTGAGTAATGACTCTTTCCACTAATTATTTTTAACGATCGCCGATTTCCGAGAAACTTTGTCGAACTAATTTCAGATAGCATCGGCTAGCCGCATTCAGGGAATGACACCAGCAGCGATCCTCAATTTATTACGTCACGTCAAAAAGCGTCAATGTTGTTGAGAATGCATTCGACTAGATTTGATTTAATTTAATTTTCTAGTCGCATTAGAAAATATTTTTATTTTAAATCTCCAATGACGTCGTGTTACTGATTAATAAATTTTATTTAAACTGCGAATAATAGTTGTTTATTTACTTACTTGTATATGTCACTGGCAATGTATAGAATCCACGCATTCTATAGAAAGCCTAGCTGCCTTTCGCAAAGTATGGAATAACATTATTATACAACGGTTTAGATTAGTTGAGATTAGTTTACAAAATTTTGTCTAAAAAAAAAAAAAAAAAAAAATTATTTTAGTCCATTTTAGGCTTAGGTTTAAAATATTAAACATAACCTAAATTGTTGCTTCACAATTATTCCAATGCTGATTTCATACATTGCCTAAACCAGGCTGGGTATTGTATAGAATGGATTCTATACATTGACAGTACCATACATTACTTTTTATTATAATAATAATAATAATATTAATTATTAGTATAGCATTATTATATTTTATTATTTTTTTAATTCACAAAAATATTATATTATCAACCATTCATAATTAATATTTGTCATATTTTATAAAACGATTCATCTCTTAATCTATGGGACAAAATATTTACGTTGTTTAACACATTTTTTATTAATTAGAAAATTGATTGTTAGATGACACAATTAGATATTTTAACGTTAGGCAAAAAAAGAAATAACATTGATGACATTGAGAAATGTCAAATAGAAACTAAACATAGCACTATCTGCTAAGTTTTGGTAATTATTTTAATATACATAATTTTTCTATTATATACAAAATTTTTAACTACGAAAATGTTTGATCAAATAATTAAGCATTTTTAATTGAACATAATTTTTTTAAAAAAGTAACACATATTGACAATTAAAATCAATTGCTATTGATGTATTTTTTTTTTTGTTGAACAAGCGCGAAACCCGTCCAAAAATAGTCGATAACACGCTATAGAGTCTATGTAAGTTAAATGAGTTATCGACTGCTTTTGGACGTTTTCGCGCCAAAAGCGTCCAAAGTGAACGCACCCTATGTGCGTGATTAACGTGAAATCGCGCTGCGTGTAATCTCTTCTAAGCTCTATAATAGTTCAATGAGAAACATGGCTGCTTCTTTGGTAGCCGATTACAGTTCGAGTTCATCAAATACTTCAAATAGTTCGATAGACAGCGATTCTGACGATGGAAATTCAGATAAGACGTAAGTATCTGTCACTGATGACCCAAGTCTTGAAATACAGGGAAATGACACAACCCCTAATAGGGTTTATGTGACGCGTGTTTATGATCCGCAATTGGAGCTTCGTTAACGAGTCAACTACCGGTATCAAAACTATTCCACGTACAAAAAAGTTTAATTATTGTTTGTTTGTTTGTTTGTTCGGAGAATGGTTATAAAACGGATCTTAACGAGGCATTCCAGATAACAATACGTTTATTTTAAATAGAAATGTCGGATGATACGTTTATTTTTAAATAAATAGAAAAATGTCAATTGGTGACATTAAGTTGCAATTAAGTTGATGAGACCGTGGTTACCTTGGCAATTGCCACCAGTTCAACGACCACAAAATATGGATTTTGTAAAAATGTTAATGCTACTGTACATGTAATAAATAACTATGTACTTTTTGACAGAATAAAAATTCTAGTATTGACTCGCATCGAGAAAACGGACTACGTATGAATTTGAATTGAATCACAAAATTAATACAAAACAAAACAAATTAAATACATAAATTATCATTGCGACCGGGTATCCCTATCTCATTCATATGACAGGTTGGGTTCCACTAGAAAGTGGAACATATCAAATATTTACTTGCAAATGAACGTAAAAGTCGATACGTGTGGGTTTGCACAGTAAACGCTTGCTACTATAGTATAATAGCTAAATAGTGCTATTATAGTACAGTGGTGGAGTCTCGATAATTCGACCTAAACGTGTCCAAGGTTATTTTTTTATGTATAGAAATAATCTTGACGAGTCCAACGATTGTTGGATTATCAAAAATGTCGCGACTACACGGAAACACATACAAATGTATAAAGTTTATTTATCATTCTTTCGATCTGAGAATAATGCAGTATCCCCAGTACAGGGATACTATTTATTATATTTATTCTTATATTTATTATTCTTATTATCCCACCTCATTAAGAATATTTATTGTTATATTTATTTATTTATTTATTTATTTATTATTCCCCCACCTCAGTGCTGGGGTTTCTCTAGAGTTGGCACTGTCAGATTAATACAGAATGTCAGACGTCCAAAGGTCGGATTATACAGGATGTCGGACAACCGAACGAAGGTCAGATTATCAAGACTTCACTGTAGGCCCACTTGTTGTTTTAAACTAACCTAAACTGTTTCTGTGGTTATGAATTTTTAACTAGTTTAGTTAAAAAATTGTGTTTTTTAACTAACTAAAATAAATACGTACCCATTGGCTCCATGGATAGTCAGGCTAGGTTAGTTAAAAACAACTACTAGCGCCACAAGCACGTCGACCATGCAAACCCACAAGTACTTAAACATCTAATAACACGTTTACAATACGTTATACAGTATGAGCGATAGTCTAAAACAAGATATGAAATAGAATAAATAGTACACACGGATGGCGGATCATGCTGAAAACCACTGAGTACGGGCATACCGCACTAATAGGGCGGAAGGAACGAGACCACCATTGTAAAGCAAAAATGCCACGTGAAATAACCCTACATAAAATGAGCATAACTGAAAACGGCCATATTATTCCAATTTCGAAAAGCACCAAACGTTCACCAGACATAAAATCAATCCCAGCTCTGTTATTTAATTAATTCTCTCCTATTTCTAGTCCAGAGGAAACGAAATCCCCACCAAGAACAAACGCGGACACCGTATTGGAGAACCCGTTTCGGCGCTTTCAGAACATAAAGGGCAGCTGCGACGAACAGAATCACAAAACCAAAATTTTACCGGCGGCGTCGGTCTTCTCAAACCCTTACAAAGAGGAGGAGAACGCCAAGCAATCCATTCTGGAGAAACACGTCAAGCTGACGCCCAACCCCAACGAGTCGGAAGGACGCCAAGTGTGTTGGAACTACCGCAAAGGCCGCTGCCGGTTTGGACGCAACTGTAAATTCGCCCACGATTCGGACTTGTCTTTGTCCGCCGCCAACCAGAAGCCAACCACGGCGGAGAACCACCAAAGTGCATTACCAGATAAGACCCTCAAAACGCCACAACAACAACAAACAGTTACTGAACCGTGCAATAAGAAAAAGAAGAAACGACCGGGGCTAAGTCAGACTCTCGTCCCGTCGAAAAAAGTGATGAAAGCCTATTATCGACACAAGGAGCAACAAGGAAACTAAACAACACATGGTGATTATACCATCCGAGCTATATGCACGTGCTCCTCCAATGCATAAAATAACTTAATAGAAATAAATAACATAGCATTTCTCTTCCAAGTGCCTTTTGGCAAAAAAAAATAACAACCTGATTGCATAATCATTGAAATATTCATATAAAAAGAAACAAATTTTATCAGCATAATTAATATACACTACTTTATATTTATATATATATATATATATTATTGTACCATAATATTATTATTATTATTATTATTATTATTATCCACGTGATCTGCATTTATGAAGAAAAGTAGATAATATTTTTGTCATGTTTTTTGAAGTTGTCGATTTTTCTGTTACGTACTTGTGTTGAATATATTTTTTAAAAAAAAATAACAAAACTGAATAAAAAGTTTTATCATAAATTTCCGCAGATAAAGATACTTATTATCGGTTAATTAGTGCGCTGCAAATTAGCGTTGCTTATTATAGCACCTTTGCTTCTTCGTGCAAACACATGGGATTTGAGCATTACGGTACGTTTTCTGCGTGCAGGCATTTACTACATTATTTCGTTGTTGTTTATCTTGCAAGTTCATGTTGAATTTAATATACAGTATATCCTGTACGCCTTTATTTATTATTTTTAAATAAAGTCGATACTCACAATTTGACGATGGCCGAGATTCTCATTTCGTCGATGCGTTTTCGATCCCCTTGGACGTTATTTTGATCCTAATCGACTGACCCGAAGCCTACAAAATAAATGACATGTTAAACATTACTCGTCGGTTCAGTCCGACGACGATACGTAGCTTCACTCACTTTACGAGCGGACTTTGTTAATGTCAGTTGACAGAGCGGTTCTGTCTCATCCTGCACGTTGTCGATCAGTAGCTGCGTGTTGGACACGTGCTGCCAGTAATTACCCAATGCACATTTTCTTTGCTGCGTTTCTGCATGTTGCACAAGATGGTTAACTAGCTACAAAAGAAAAACGTGCTTGTAAGTAAACAAGGAAAATGTTTGTTTTTTTGATAAAGTACAACTTACTAGAATCGCCAAATTACAATCGGAGCAAAGTTGTTTCAGCTGATACACAATCTGGACCATCAAACCCATCGCTTAATGTAAAAATAAAATACAGAACAGCGACTTAGTAAACATTTATATTTTCAAGTGAAACTGGCTGAGACTTTTTTCCCTCCAAGTTCCATGATCAACAAAAATGGTAGCAGAGCGTGTTAGCAAAAAAACCCATTACAAACAGTACTTTTCTTTTTAACTGAGAAGCAATTTAGGTTAGATAAAACAAACATAAATGTATTAATTTTATGATTAATGATAAATTATTAAGTGTTGTAGTTTTTAAAACTAATCTAAACTGGCATCTATACCCATAGACGCTACTCCATTCATGCCTAACCTCTAGCTCGGCCAGAATCGGCTTCTTTGTTAAAAGAAAAGTAAAATGACCAAAATTTTGCACAAGAATAAAAATTTTACCATGCATTGGAGTTTCACCAAGTAATGGAGTAAAAAAATTTGCAATGGAATCGATGACTACTAACTTCAATTTGTAATGAAAACGGTCCTTCTGCAAAAAAAAATTGAATAAATGAATGACCATTATGTAATTTGAACAAGTACAAAAACCAAGTAAACTTCAAAACGAACCTGCATTTTTACGTCTTTTTTCAGGCGATGAAGAAACGAAAACAGTTGAAATACGTCATACGTGTAGCAGTGTTGTACGTTTCGTTGCAATTCCGTCGCCGACTTAAAGCGAGAAACGAACAATTACAATGTTTTAACAAGCATTCGAATTTCATTTTGATCCAACGAAAATTTTACCTCGATAGAAAGAGTATCGTCGTTCGTCTTGCATATCTCCAAAATTCTAGAGCAACTGAATCCACCTGTGTTATCAATGTATAACACGCAGCGCTGATGACAGCATGCAACGTGATGTGCAAGTGTCAAAGCAAACTGAAGAAACATTAAAAAAAAATAAAATTTAAAACTTAATTTATAATAACAGATTTAAGTTATTATAAGTTTACAACGAAAAGCTTAATTTATAATAAGCCTCACACATTTTTGGTGTGGCAATTCAAGCAATTTGTGGACAGCGTGTCGGCTCCTTTGCCAACCGGTTTTATTGGTTGGGCCAGAAACGGGCATCGCAATTGTCCACAAATTGCTCCACTTGCTACACCAAAAAAAAATTGCATGTGTCATTCATTTGCGAGTACAAAATCTTAAGAAACAATTACTGCGGAGATGTCTTGTAATAATTCACCTGTGTTTTTCCAGATGCGGGTGGACCGTATATTTCGATAATTTCGTTCGTGTAAATACCTTGACCGAGCAAGGTATCGATTCTGAAAGATAATTAACGCATTCAAGTGTCAAAATTAAAAAATCCATACATTTTTTTATCAAAAAAATAGGACATTTGACGACTCACTCTGAGCATCCTGTTTTCAGACTCGACTGAGTTGTGACGATGATGTCCAAATAATCGGCACCGTTGACAGGAAAGACGGCGTAATGAGAAAACAGATTCGTCCTTACGATCAATATCTCCTAAATCAATAAAAAAGGTTCTTTCAGTTATGTTCACTAATCACTCATTGATGTGTTCACTACTGTCTACTATTTAGTCCTAAACGTGACAATACGACCATACCCTTAGTGACAGGTGGCACGTTGTTGCCAGTGTTTCATTGCTACATTCGATGAAATCTTGAACAGTCTTGATTTTTGCTTTTTTCAACTTATTAATTATGTTGGGTGTCAAAATAGGACTCAAACCTGAATGCAATAATGGCATTTTAGAATCACCAATTTGCTTCCAAACTAAAAAGACTGTCAAACTTAGCGCCAAACTTTGCACTCGTTCCTCACATCACATCATCGTGAGGAAGCGACAAATAGTGACGAATCGTTGAACTACAATCATTCAATATAGTGCTGGCTGTGGTGTTGATGCCGGCTTATTTATCCCTTCGCATATGACGTCATAAGCGACAGTTGACAGTAACCAATTTTTATTTTTAACGCTTGATAAAAAAAAGTATAATTTAATCGATAAATAAATAAATGTTAATTTCATTTTATATTTTTAATTTTAATTAATTTGTTATAAATATTAAACACAAAAAATCAAACTTTCAACTCTCATAATGACATCACCTGACTGGACCGAGCACTGAACAGCATCACGAGTGGCACCGGGGTGTCGCATTCGCATTAAGGATACAATATTTTAATTAAAAAAAAAACAAAACATATTTATATAAAAGCACATTATTTATTTTCAGGCTTGTATTTTTAATAATAAAGCTAATAAAACGTTGATTAAAACCCTCACTCGATTTTATTTCTTTAAATATTTTCTCTTTTTATTTTCTCATTTTCTTAGCACATGTGGCTTTTATGCGAGTACTAGTACTAGCAATGGCTGAAGTCGAGGAGGTACTTATTTTTCTTTCGGGAATTTTCTTCTCACAAAAAAATAGGATTAATTTTTGTTCAAACTTTTTTGTTTGCCACTATAAATTTTCAGATCAGCAAACGCTTCAAGGATTTACCAATCCGAATACTAACGTCTAGGATCAAAGAACGAGAAGCAATTTTCAACGAGTTGCATGACGTGCTTGCAAAAAATGGTAAATATATCATAGGAGGGGGATAGTTAATTATTTAAATCAACACGCCGTAAATTAATCAACTGTGATGGAAGATCGATCGTTCATCAACACCAGCTTCAGGATTTAACCATCAACATAAGATTTTTCTAAAAATCTGTTCACTCTATGAAGCTATGAATGCTATTATTAAATGACACTCAGTCAACGTACTCAAAAATCTTTGTGGTGGAAATAATAAAGTGCAACTTTTTATTTCATGAATATTTTTATTAATTATTTTATAATTTTATTAAAATGCAGATTATTTAATTCATATGACATGTACAAAAAGACACCACGTTCAAATTAATTTTATTTTTATAAAAAAAAAATATATATTAAAATTGGAATTAAATTTGCTGACACACCGAACTGGATTTGGGACACCCTGTATACATTTGGTCAAAATCATTGTATCAACTTAATTACCGGCAGTTAAATGATGATGATGATGTTTGCTGTAAAAACAGTACATTGCATACTCCTTTATGATGCTCTATTGGAAGCATTTATGATGTACAGGGTGTCCCTAAAGTCTCCATTCGTAAGTAGGTGATGTTTTCTATGCATTTCCGTGTGACTTGTACAGGCAATACAAGGTTGCCTTTTCTTACAAAAATGTTAAATCTCCATATTGGAAGCGTCACTAATAATACACGGTGTCCCAAAAGTCTACCTACATAAGCATAGGTTTCGTTTCTTTAGGCATTCCCTTGATACCTGTATTCCCCATAGAGGCGATCGAAGGTTATATTTTTTACATATTAAATTTTCAGACGTTTGGGGAGATTTTTTTTTTTTGGGACATCCTGTATACATTCGTTTTTGGTCAAAAAATCATTCAATGATGCTCTGGTGAAAAGCACATTTTCTATGTATGGAGAAGTTTGGGACATGTTGTATGTAGAACAAGTCGAGATTATGTATTATATTATACAAGGTGGGCCTAGAGTTACTACTTACTCCAATATTTGGAATAACGGCGTAATTTCATTTTTTAAATTAGCACGTCAACTATAGTCAACAGATTTTTCATTTTGTTGCAAAACCTGTTCATTTCCCTATAAACATACACTTGACAAGAATCGTTTTCAATCTTAAATTTGAAGTATTTCGCCCTTTTTTTGTCGTCCTCGAAATTGCACTTTTTTCGAATTGACGCCGTTATTTCGCCCGACTCCTCAATGACGTCATCACGCATTATTTTTTTTTCTTGTAGATATACCAAGCGGATTCGTCAAGGGTTTGTGCAGGTTGCTGCACCACGTGCTGCACCGATACATGGACAGCAAATCTCGGCGACTGGTTGAGAAGCTCATCGGCACTATGATGACGCATCACTACGAAGTAGCTTTGAAATCGTTACTTACGCTGTTCAAGGAAGTGTCGATGAGCGTGGAGAATTTGAGTGCAACGTAAGCTATGATCCAACTTTGTAAAAAAAACGACATTTCGAGCCAAAACGAGCTGGAAAATAACGTTTTGTTATCTCGACGCAGATGCAACACGGCAAGAACGAGTTTACGAGCGTTGTCGTGGTCCGTTTGCTTCACGTTGGCTGCGTTCAAGAAAAACAGCCCGGAATCGCTGCAGCAGGAGTTCACTGAACTTGTAATCATTTTTTTTCACACTCGTTGCGCTTTTTCCTTTAATTAATAAACTTGACGGATCGTCGTTCCTAACGTTGACTAATTGGCACAGGTCGAACTGCAGTGTACGTTACTGGGCGCTATTGCAGCGGCTGGGAACGAAGGATTAATACGGAAGGCAATGCATAAATTTAACATCATTTGGAAGCAGGTAAAAAATCACTTTTAACGAAATTAGATTTTTCATTTTGTTGTCATTAAAATTCAATCCTATAATTAATCTAATAATTATATTTCAAAAGATCCCTGACAGTGCCAGTCAGTATGCGGATGTGATTGTCGTCAAGGATCCTAACTTTTACACAGTAGTGTTTTCTGCCTTTATAGTGAAGCATTTAGGCGACAAGAAAGAAAACTCCAACGTATCCAAATACAAGGTCGCTGGTCATTTTATTTTTTTATACTGTTCACTTAATTCTCTTTTTCAAATTCGGATTGCTGTATAATAATAATAATAATAATAATAAAAATAATAATAATATAATATAATACAATATAATACGAATAATAATTTTTAGGTACCATTCTTGGAAGCGTACATCAAAGTTGTAATCAGTAGCAAAGTGAAACCTCCTTTGTTTGTGTTGGTAAGAATTTTGCGAAATCGCTTCGTCGTTGAAACGAAATACGGTTTCACGTTAACATCGTTGCGCGTGCAATTTTTACAGAACAACGACAAGAACATTCTGAAGTACGTCACCCACGACGAGTTCAAACAGACGCTGTTGCCCGCATTGCAAAAAGCGATGCTGAGGAATCCCGAAGTCATTTTAGAAAGTAGGACTTGGCAAAAAAAAGCGCCTTGATCGTCAACTTTAAAAATATACAAAATACTACACATTATTCGTGATGCTCGTTTCAGGTGTAGGTTGCGTGCTGTCCGACTTGTCCATCGACTTGAGTAACTATGCGCTCAATCTTGGGAAAACTTTGACGAGTAAATAACCCCAAACGAAAAAAACTACTTTATCGGTTTTATTTTGACGTCGCTTGATTGCATTGAAAATTTCGTTGAAATCGTTTTTTTTAGCGTATCTTCACTCGAAAGACGAAGTCACTAGAGATGACGCAGCGACCGCGTGCGGTTATCTAGCTCATCAGTGTAGCGACGCTGAAGCCATCCAGGAAGTTTTGCAGCATCAGTTTGCCATCTTGAATGGTGATTTTCATTTTGTCGAAAACCATCATTAACGATTCTCGAAAAAAATTATAACTTTATAACGATTCATCGCTTGTGTAGGATTGGAAGGCAAACTCACCGTCACAGCCCAGCGAGTGTCCATGTTCACGGGAATCGGTAACTTTGTCCAAAATACGGTCACGGGAAGTTCGTCTCATCAGCTGGCGTGTTTCGTAACGAAGGAGTTCATAACGTTATTGCAAAGTGAAGGTATACACACCATAGCTCTATTGACACATTTTTCTTATATACAGGGTGTCCCCAAAAAAATGTATAGTGAAAATTCAATCGCAGATGCTATGCATCACCATTTTTTTTACCGAATATAAACATTTCCATTGCGTGTTCCAGTTCACGAAGGAACGCTGGTCCACATGCTAATGGTCCTGTCCTTGTGGTGTGCCAAATACACGAACGAAGTACCACGCGAACTGCTGGATTGGTTTCCGGTCGGTTCACGTTTTGCATGATGAACAAAGCAAAAAAAAAGTATCGGCGTTTTCTAATTATATAAAAAAACGGCTAATCGTGTTGTTAAAATTTTTCAGAAAGCATTGAACCTGAAGACATCGACTGCTGCCGTAAGGAATGGCTATATGATGTGCATGAATGCCGCCTTTAATAGTAATTTCATCATTTCGTAACGTGTTTTTTTTTTCGATTGCAAATTGGGGGGGGAGGGAATTTTCGATTACGAATATTGACAGCATTTTCGATTTTCGCAGGTAACAGTTTGGTACAAGCGCAGGAACTCGTGCCCCTGTTGCTACGAATGGTGGAAAAAGCAGCCGCACAACCATTACAGCACGCCATCGTGTCGGAAGGGTTGACCGCATCCTATTTACTGTTACGTCTCATTGCTTGCAACATCATCTCCGGTGCGTAGTTTCAATCAATTAGTTACAGTGGACCATAGTGAAGTGTTTTTCTCATTTATTCATTCGTTCGTTGTGTCTTCATGTTGATAGATGCCAAGTTGGGGAATTTCTGGAACATAGTTACGGACATGGAAAAGCAAGTGTTTGTTTCCGAAAAGTTTTTATCCGTAGCGTCGGAAGATGGTACGCGAATGGTTTTTATTATTAAACCGGAAAGTGGTATTTTTTTTTTATGAATTGACATTTAAAAGATTTTTCCGTTTTTTCAAATCGCAACTAGTTTTGAATTACGTGGTTCTGATGGTGGAACGGCTCATCGTGGATCACCCTCAGAGATTGAACCACCCTGAGTAAGCTTTTATTATTATTATTATTATGTCTACAAAAATCAGTTATTTATTTTTTATCCTTTCATTATCACGTTGAAAATATTTTTCTGCATAAAAAACGTTGTCGATTTTGTTTTTTTTTAGACCACTCTACCGAGCCCTGATTTTTGCTATGACGCATCCGTCGCTCAAACTTCACCGGCAATGTCAAACCATGGTTCGAAAACTTTTAATGCTGCTAGGCAACACGTCTTTGGCGTGCGCTCTAGTCAGTGAATTTGAGTCGTTCATCAACAATGCAAAGGTAAACAATCCCATGAAAAATATCAAACGTATAAAGTATAATATAGGAATGTTTAGGTAATCTTAAATTTGAAGTGGCCAGAAGTTTTTTGCTCTTTTTCTCAAAAACTACATTTTTTGAGTTAACGCCGTTATTCCACCCAACGACTGAATTCGATTAGACGAGCAGTGACGCTAATACAAAAATCGGTATATTGCAGTTGCCGGAACTTGATCAAGACAACAAACAGAACGGCGACGTTGGTAACGCCGACAACAATTCATCCTTGCGTGGAAGTTTTCTTGCCGATTGTTTGGGCTGCATCGTGTCGGGAACGTACACCGACGCCAGCGAGACTGAAAAATTAGCTTTGGCAACGCTAGTCTGCACCCACCACCCGTACATCGGTGAATAATCGATATTTTTTAAATTAAATACGAAAAAAAATAAAGATTTTGCGAAACGAATAACGTCACATTTTTCTTGCGTTTTCTCAGTTTTCGAGGCACCGCATCTTTGGATCAAGCTGCTGCAACGCCTAAAAGTGATTCCGTTTAGTTTCGTGGACAGAAACGCTATTGTGATTGTCGAAAAGATAACCCAAGAAATACCCGTCAGTCAGGTGGGTGTCGTCGTCGATTTCGCTCGTCGAAAGTTTGGTTCGTTCTGTTCGTAGTACAACCGTATATGCTTTTACAGTCTGCGATAAATGCCGTGGAGACGCTGGTCAAATTGAACATCAACGTCATGCCCGCCCTGTTGGAAAAGATTTTGAATTACTTGAACGATGATCTGCTACTGCTGATCACGAACGAAGAATACGCCATCTTTCTAACGCCCGAAGGAGAATTGTACGATAAATCCGTTATTGAAAAGTAAGTTTATCAATTACGGTTTAACGAGTTCTTTCATTATTATTATTATTATTATCGATCTATAATTGCTCGTATACTCGTTTACCCATTGTGTTTTGTTTTGTTTTCGTTAGCGCTAAGGATGATACCGTCATCAATAAGAACATCAAACGAGAGAGCAAGGCTTACTCGTATCGCGAACAACTTGAAGAAATTGAACTGAGAAAGGTACGGTCGTTTGTAATTTTATCTTAATATAAACTTTTTTTTTTTGAACAACCACTAAAATGTTAACGACGAACAGGAAATCGAGGCCAAAAAGAAAGCTAAAGGCATGAAAACCGAACCCGAATACACCGTAAAACAACAGGAAGCCATCAAAGCGCAGCTTGCTAAAGAAACCCAAGTCCGAGCGAACATAAAACAGGTAAGAGATCAATGCGAAAAATATTTTTTGCGATTATACTAAAGCATAATACGTCGTCGTGGTTTTTACGAATGTTTACCGTATGCATGTTTGACGACGATTTTTAATGTATATAATTTAAAGCTTCATCAACAAGTGTTGAGCGCGACGTCGCTGATCGAAGCGGTCATTCTTGGAAATCCCACGGACGTTCAGCGTTTCGTTCCCAAGATAATCGAGTTGATCCTCCCGACGTTTCAATCCCCCGTCGCAGCTCAGTTGACGACGAACACTTACGTCAGTTTGATGCCCGTCGTTCTGGATGGTGACATGCGTTCGTTGGGTACGATAATAACTCGATTGGGTGTTCGGATTTTTTGTTTTTCTCTCAATTACAACTTTTAAAAAGATGAACGGGTGTAAAAAAAAACACTAGGTGACCTGATTGCTCACACTGCATTGCGTATGTTGAAACCGCTCTGCCAACCGGACAAGGCTTGGGAAGACGAGGAAATTGAAACCGCAGCTGCCCGTTCGGTGAAACGCTTGCACAAATTGACCGTAAAGTAAGAGCAGTTTTCATTTTTTCCAAGTATTCTTCTTTTTTTGCGTACGTTGAAAAAGTGCGAATACGCTAAACGGCTTTGTCTCGCCATCGAATTGCAACATCCTTAATTTCCCTGTTAAAGAGTGGAAGATGAAGCAGCTACGTTTAACACGATAGACGAACCGGACACCGAAATTCTCACGGCACCTGCGTTCGCCTACTGTTTTCTTCTTTTGAAATGCGTCCTTCAAAACGCTGGCGAAAGCATACAGGACGGTCAACAGACCATCGTTCAAGCTTTGGAGATAATCGCAGAACACGTTCACATGAGAGCAGATTCCCTCGACGACCTGGTAATTCGATGACATTTAGTGACGTGTAGTTGGAACCTCTTTGATGTGACGCATTGTAGTTTAAAGGCGACTTGTATTTTATATTATTTGTTAATCGATTAGAAATATTTTTTTGTCATTTCAGGCACATCCTCAACATTTGCCTCGAAAAGAAATGATGGAACTGCTCATTCAGGTTATTGGAGCCACTACGGGACGAATTCAGGTGGGTGTCTGTGAAACGCCATATCTGTGGTTTTCAAAAGTTTCAAATTTTTTAAACCCAAATATTTTTTGTTTTGTTTCAGCAACTGGCTTGTAGCGTTTTCCTCGACGTTGCTTTGTGCGCATCGGGGCTGGAAGGAACCGCGGAAGCGACGCAGGATGAAATCACCATTCTGTTGGACGCCTTGCAATCGAATCTGCTTGCTATACGTGAAGTGGCGCTACAGGTAAGCATCTTTCGTTTGTGCATGCATCGCTCTATATATACAGCGTGAGCTGAAAGCACGATTCCAAGAGAATACTCAAAAGGCTATTTATCATGATGAAAATGACTTCTTGCGCTTGGCGGTATTTCCATTGACCTTGCAAGGAAATTCCATTCATCGAGGTCGTAACATCATTACAACGAGTCGTAGCTACCGAGTCATATTTAGAAAGTTTCAACCGATGGTCCACTTAGTCATGATCCAGTGTCGTTTCGTTTATTTCCAACAACCCAACTGAATAAAAATAGAAACGGTGAAGCAGTTGAAAGCTTGTAATATAGCGTCGGTGTAATGCAGTGATCGGTGTAATGCAGTGATCGGTGTAATGCAGTGATCGGTGTAATGCAGTGATCGGTTTAATGCAGTGATCGGTTTAATGCTGTGATCGGTGTAATGCAGTGATCAAAATAGAAACGGTGAAGCAGTTGAAAGCTTGCAATATAGCGTCGGTGTAATGCAGTGATCGGTGTAATGCAGTGATCGGTGTAATGCAGTGATCGGTGTAATGTAGTGATCGGTGTGTATTCTACACTGCATTACACTGATTCACAGCAAACTTTTCAGTGATTCCTCTGGCTTTATGCTGTTAATTTTATTTTCATTCGATCTTTATAGAGTCTCGCTGCGTTCATTTTAATATTGCCAACGGTCGATACCGATAGAGAAAACGGTTTCCGCGTCATCCTTCGAGTTTGGGTTTCTCGATTCGATACCAGCGAGGACATCCAACGACTGGCTATAAAGTAAGTTTCTCGATTCGTTTCATTTTTTTGGGGTGAACATTTTTTAAAGCTTTTTATTTATATATCAAATAACATAATTCTTTCAACAGATTATGGGACGATGCTGGATTAGAACTCGAACCCGAATTGAGCCAATATTTGTTGCAAGATGTCATTCACCCTGAAGTAGTGGTTCGCGAGGCAGCTGCCGCCGCATTGGCTGCTTTCTTGGAAGCGCACGACGATCAACTAGAATCGGTCTTGCAGAAGTTGATAGAATTGTATCGGCAGAAACTCGTGGTGCGTATTGCGTTTTTCTAATCGCCGTTTTGAAAAATATTGTAAAACGTTGAATATTCAAGAGATGACGTATCTTCAGTTGCCACCGCCTGTCACGGACAACTTTGGACGCATCGTATCGGACAAACCGTTGGACAATTGGCAACCGCGCAGTGGCATTGGTCTTGCCATTGGGAAATTCGCACCCATGTTCAAGGAAAAAACGTTGCCCAATCTCATGAATTTCTTTGTCAAAGAAGGGCTGGGAGATCGTCACGCCGAAGTGCAGAAAAACATGTTGGAAGCGGCGTTGGCCACCGTTGATGCCCACGGAAAGGTCGATTCTAAATTTATTATAAAATTTTTAATGATAACAGCAATTTGAAATTGACAGCAAAATTTGTTTTCCCAAAGGAAACGGTGAACAGTCTGCTGCCAGTGTTTGAGCAGTTCCTCGATAAAGCACCCAACAAAGCCAGTTACGACTCCGTTCGCCAGAGCGTCATCGTCCTCATGGGCGCCTTGGCTCGCCATCTCGACAAAGAGGATCCCAAAGTGAAGCCTATAGTCAAGAAGCTGGTGGAATCGTTGTCAACGCCGTCGCAACAAGTACGGCTCGGCGTCAAAACGGTATTTCGTTCTTTTCGAAAATCGTAAATGACGTTTCTTTTGTATTGCTATCAAAAGGTTCAAGAGGCCGTTGCGAATTGTCTTCCACCGCTGGTTCCGGCCATCAAAGACGAAAGTCCAGCGCTCGTCAAAAAGTTGCTCAAGTTACTTTTGGAGTCGTCCAGTTACGGAGAAAGGAAAGGAGCGTCTTACGGACTGGCCGGATTGGTCAAAGGGCTGGGAATCCTGGCACTGAAACAACTGGACATCATCACAACGCTAACCGAAGCAATCCAAGATAAGAAGAACGCTCGGCACAGAGAAGGTCACTGACGACGGCGTCGTCGACAGTCTTCGTTTTCCGATTTCACCGTCGCGTAACGAATCGGAGTTGATGTTTTTATTGTTTTCAATACAGGTGCGCTGTTTGCATTCGAACAACTGTGCAACATGCTGGGTCGTCTTTTTGAACCGTACATCGTTCACGTTCTACCGCACTTGTTGCTTTGTTTCGGCGATCAGAACCATCACGTACGACAGGTAAATGAATCGTCGTTCGTGTGTTTGATTTCATTGCAACGTTCACTTTGTGTCTGTTTTGATTTTATGTACGGATGTGTTTTATTCATTTATTTATTTTTTGTAATATTATCGAAGGCGACGGACGATACAGCGAAAGCCGTCATGAGTAAACTCAGCGTTCATGGCGTTAAAATGGTTTTACCGTCGTTATTGGCTGCCTTAGAAGAGGATTCGTGGAGGACTAAAACAGGTAATTAATTCGTCTTCTTCCTTTCTAATTGGTAAATTTAATTTTAAAAATTAATCAAGAAATATAGAAATTTGCAATTTAAATCGTCGTTTCGTTGGTTCAAGGATCCATTGAACTGTTGGGCGCTATGGCCTTTTGTGCCCCCAAGCAGCTGTCGTCCTGTTTGCCGAGCATCGTTCCCAAACTGATTGAAATTCTTTCGGACTCGCACGTCAAAGTGCAGAAAGCCGGAACTCAAGCGCTGAAATTGATTGGTTCCGTCATCCGTAATCCCGAAATTCAAGGTGTGCTAGTATGACATTTATTAATGATGGTGATGATATATATATAAATGAATACAACAACAACAACTTTGCTAATGAAATAAAAACAACATGTGGTTTGCAGCTATCGTACCTAACCTACTCGACGCATTGCAAGATCCATCCAAGAAAACCGCCATGTGCTTGCAAACGTTACTTGACACGAAATTCATTCACTTCATCGATGCCCCATCCCTGGCTTTGATCATGCCTGTCGTACAGCGTGCGTTTCAAGATAGGAGCACAGAAACGCGGAAAATGGCTGCCCAGATTATAGGAAACATGTATTCGCTCACCGATCAGAAGGTACTTTTTCTAGCTGAAGCGTTGCTCAACAACTTGTGTCGACATGTGTTTAACGCACACTTGGTCTCAGTTTTACGTTCCAACGCAGGCGACTCTCCGTTTACCGACATTTGATTTTCGAACGGAACTTGTTTGTCAACTGAGAGTTGTCTGTGTACTAGAAGTCTCATGTTAGCGACTATACGTATATGAATATCACTCTCTTTTTCAGGATTTAGCTCCGTATTTGCCACATGTTTTACCAGGCTTGAAGCAGTCATTACTGGATCCTGTTCCTGAGGTATAACGAAACAACTAGGATGACGATAAACGTTATAATAATAATAATAATAATAATAATAATAATAATAATAATAATAATGTAAGGTTGGGTTACTAAATGTCACGACGCTACTTTTCGTAGGTGAGAAGCGTTTCCGCGAGAGCGCTTGGTGCCATGGTCCGAGGAATGGGCGAGGGCAACTTCGAAGACCTTTTGCCTTGGTTGATGCAAACGCTGACTTCCGAACAGAGCTCCGTCGATCGGTCGGGAGCTGCTCAAGGTTACTACTGTTTTCCATATAGCATTCTGTTTATCCCATGACGACTCTAGTAAACGTGTGTATTTATGTTTAGGACTAAGTGAAGTGGTTGGCGGTCTTGGCAACGAAAAGCTACACAAACTGATGCCAGACATCATTGCAATGGCTGAACGGTCGGACATCGCACCCCACGTGAAAGACGGGTACATCATGATGTTCATTTACATGCCCGTGGTGTTCCAGAAGGACTTCACCCCTTATATCGGAAGCATCATCAATCCCATACTTAAGGTTTGTTTTTTCTGGTGTTCTTTGTTGACATTTTTTGAAAGTATAAGGTTGGTGACAGAATTTTTTTATGACAGGCGCTGGCAGATGAAAATGAATACGTTCGCGACACAGCGTTGAGAGCAGGACAAAGAATCGTGAACATGTACGCCGAATCGGCAATAACGTTGCTCCTACCCGAGTTGGAGAAGGGCTTGTTCGACGACAACTGGAGGATTCGTTACAGTTCCGTTCAACTTTTGGGAGATCTCCTGTATAAAATATCAGGTGACGTCATCGAACGTCGTTTGCGCTTGGCCGAACGGCGAGAATTCATCGATTAACGGTTCGTTGGTTAATTTGTTTTTCGATAGGTGTTTCTGGGAAAATGTCCACGGAAACGGCGGACGAAGATGATAATTTCGGCACGGAACATTCCCACAAAGCCATTCTCGGTGCGCTGGGCGCCGAACGTCGCAACCGCGTTCTTGCGGGACTCTACATGGGACGTTCGGACGTTGCCTTGATGGTGCGTCAAGCAGCTTTGCACGTCTGGAAGGTCGTCGTCACGAACACGCCCAGAACGCTGAGAGAGATTCTTCCGACGTTGTTTTCCTTGCTGTTGGGTTGCCTCGCGAGCACGAGCTTGGAAAAACGTCAAGTGAGCGAACGAGTTTATACACTTTTCCGAACTTTGGACGACGATTCGAGTCTAGCGTTTAAACGACCACATTTTGTTTTTAAGGTTGCAGCTCGTACGCTGGGTGATCTTGTCCGTAAATTGGGCGAACGCGTTTTGCCTGAAATCATTCCAATTTTAGAGAAAGGCTTGGAATCGAAACAAGCCGATCAACGTCAAGGCGTCTGCATTGGTTTGGGTGAAATCATGAGCTCGACGAATAAAGATATGGTTCTGACGTTTGTCGATAGTTTGGTCCCCACTGTCAGGTCGGTGCACGATTTGATGAGTGAATCTCTTCTCCAACCCTTTTTTGTTTGCATATTTAAACTAAAATTGGAGCTATTCGATTGCAGAAAAGCGCTTTGTGATCCTCTCCCCGAAGTTCGACACGCTGCAGCAAAAACGTTCGATAGTTTACATTCGACGGTTGGAGTTCGTGCGCTAGATGACATTTTGCCATCGTTGCTCAGACAGTTGGTAAGCTTGTAGAAAATTTTTATTTTTTTTGACGTGATTAACGTTATATTCGAGGGTACACCAGAATGAAAAATGTAACATTTTTTGTAACGGTGAACTCCAACACTGGGTAGTCAACCATCCAAATGTAACGTTTAAGACAACATGGTGCAGTCACACTTGCTATATTTGAGGGTGAAAATCGAAGAAAAAAATTAACATCGAAAATTGAAAAAATCGAAAATCGAAAAAAATTTTAAATTTAAAAATCGAAAAAAATTGAAAATCGAAAAAATCGAAAAAAAGTTAAAATTGAAAACTTGAAAAAATTGAAAATTGAACTATACTGAGACGAAATTCACGTTATATTTGAGGGTAAAAATCGAAGGAAAAAAATTAACTTCGAAAATTGGGAAATCGAAAAAATTGAAACTCGAAAAATCGAAAAAACTGAAACTCAAAAAATCGAAAAAATTGAAAATTGGGAAATCGAAAAAATTAAAAATTAAAAAAGAAATCGAAAATCGAAGAAATCAGTAATTTGAAAAATAGAATACAAAATCCAAAAAAATCGAACAAAACTCTATAATCGCTATTGTAGTTCTGTATCGAGTTTGTTTTCATTACGTGTTTGCTTTGCCAAGTTGCTCGCGTGACCGTTCAAATTATTGCTAGCAAAAGTTGCTAGATGGATGTTACGTTCGGAAATAATGGGAACTAGGGTTCTCTGTCAACTTGTTTCTTAAGAATTTTTCTTTGCATTTTCTTTGAAAGGACGATCCAGTGGTCGGTGAATACACGCTAGATGGTTTGAGGCAGGTTATGACCATCAAGAGTCGAGTCGTTTTACCCTACCTTGTTCCACAAGTGAGTTTCAAGTTGTATCAGTCGTGTACGGGCAACTCTTGCTTTACGAATGTTGGATTTACGAACGATCTCGAGTTGCCTGTATCAGCGTTTGTCATGCAATTTATTTTTTTTTTAACATCTGCAGTTGACGTCGCCTCCAGTGAACACCAAAGCGTTATCTATCCTGGCCTCAGTGGCAGGAGACGCTTTGACTAAACACCTGCATAAAATTTTGCCCGCACTTCTCTCGGCATTGAGCGCGGCTTCGGGAAAGCCTAACGAACAGCAAGTACGTGTCCGACGTGCTTTAAAGAGATGTTTTCAAGAAGCGAGTTGTTAACGTTTGGATCGTTTTGTTTTTTGAAGGAATTGGAATATTGCCAAACCGTTGTGCTGTCCGTCACGGACATGGTCGGCGTGAGGACCATGATGGACGAGTTCATTGAGGAGACGCGCAGCGAATCGGTGGAGATGCGACGATCCGCTGTGGCTCTTCTCTACGCTTTCTGCCTCAACACGAAGGCCGACTATCAGCAGTACGTGCCACAGTTGTTCCGTGGTTTGATCCACCTGTTCACCGAGAAAGACGAACGGGTGTTGCATTTGAGTTGGGAGGCCCTCAACGCAGTGACAAAAGTACGGATTTTGCAAAATGAAAGCTTTCGGTGTGCCGTTGCTTGAATTCTGAATACGGTATTGATAAAAAATTTTTTTTCAGAAACTGGATACTCCCGAAATGGCACAGCACGTTGCAAATGTTCGACAAGCCGTTCGTTTTGCTGTCAGCGACTTGAAAGGGCAAGAATTACTGCCTGGTTTCTGCTTACCAAAAGTAATAATTTGGCAGCCGGTCGTCGTATTTAGGATGTTTACAGAATTAACTAGGTGATCGTGATCGCTAATTCCGTGAATAATGACCCACAGGGAATAACGCCAATCCTGCCTATTTTCCGAGAAGCTATTCTTAACGGTCCACCCGAATTGAAAGAACAGGCTGCTCAAGGCTTAGGTGAAGTTATTCGTTTGACCAGTGCAGAAGCGCTCAAGCCGTCGGTCGTTCACATAACAGGACCGTTGATTCGAATTTTGGGAGACCGTTTCAACTGGAATGTCAAAGTAGCTGTGCTGGACGCTCTGGCTCTTCTTTTGGCAAAGGTCAGTGTCGTGCATTCGAAAGCGTAATTGGTGATAAATTTTTTTTGAGAAAAAAAGAGTTTCACTAGATAAAAATACTTTATTTTTTTTTTGCAGGTTGGCGTGATGCTGAAAGCTTTTCTGCCCCAACTTCAAACGACGTTTTTGAAAGCGCTCAGCGACCCGAATCGCCAAGTCCGATTGAAAGCGGGTGCTGCGCTGAGTCATCTGATCGTCATTCACACGAGAGTAGACCCGCTGTTCACCGAGCTGCACGTGGCGGTTAAAAACACGGACGACTCGGCCATCAGGTGGGTTGTTGTTGTTGTTGTTGTTGTTGTTTCGTCTCGACGATTTTGTTTTCGTTGGTGGTGGTTTCTCATCTTGCACGGACGGAATGTTTCTTTTTGAAATTAGAGAGACGATGTTGCAAGCGTTACGAGTCATCATTGGTCCATCCGGAGACAAGATCGGTGACACGGTCAGAAAAATGATGATGCAAACCCTGCTCGGTCTCTTTTCGTATCACGAAGACATGAGTCGCATGGCGGCCGCCGGTTGCATCGGAGCATTGTGTCGGTGGTTGCCCGAAGATGAGCTTTGCCAGTTCGTCAATGAACATCTGTTAGGTGATGCTCCCATTTACTCTTTTGGCTAGGTCGAGATCGACTTGACTTTTTCGATTAAACGGGGTTGCACGTTCGAATACAGACGGAGGGGTATCAACTTGGAACGTTGACCTCGTAAGTAATGTCCCATCGATCGTAGCGACTCAGGCGGCGCGTGAACGGTTGTTGCTCACGGAAAAGTCGACGTGCTGGAATTTCCGCAAAACCTAATGGGTGAGGAGTAAAATTGAAACAACTCGAGGTGCTTACGAGCCCTTGCATTTCACGTTCCAAAAGCGGCTACTCCGTCCTTATTAAAACCCGTATTCGAATGTGCGACCACAACAACTAACTGGCAGATTGTAAATTATAGTAGTAGTAGTTGTTGTTTGCATTAAAAATTTGAATTTGTTATCATTTGTCAGAGGATGATGCGTCTGCCGATCGTAATCTTCGTCACGGTCGAAGCGTGGCTCTTATCGTGGCTTTGAAAGAAGCTCCCAGTCGCATTCTCCGAGACGAATGGGTCGACAAGATAACCAAAGTGTTAATGAGTCTCCTTACAGCTGATAGAGTGAGTAGTTAAATCTTATGTAGTTGTAAAAGCTTCAAAGAGCCAGACCGTGTGTGTCTACAGAACTAGCATCACGTTTTATTTATATTTTTTTTTTTTTTTTCAGGTCCCACTGGCACTGAACGGCGTGCGAGGAATTGGTTATTTCTTCAAGTATCAAATTAGCGTCAACAAATTGACCAGCACCCCCCTCATCACGAGTTTTGCTAAGGTGATTTGTTTGTCTTTGTACATTAACGTTTCGGTTGTTTGGTTTAACAAACGAGAGTTTTAATTATTTTCTGTTCACGCCTCAGTCGATGAATCACACGTCTAACGAAGTAAAGCAGCTCGTCGCTCAAGTTTCCCATTTCTTGGCCAAATCCTTTGATGCTTTGCTACCTGACATTCTTTTGAAACCTTTGCTGCCAATGTTGGTCAACGGAACCAAAGAGAAGAACACCATGGTCAAAGCCAACAGCGAATTCGCGCTCGTTGCGATATTGAAACTACGCCAGCACGACGAAACTTACATGGTGAGAAAACAACCAATTCAGTATTTTTACGGATGTTTCAGGCGACCGTCTAATGCCACCCGTTTTGTTTTAGATTTGCATGAATCTGCTGGACAGCGGAGCACGGGAAGCGATGGGAGACGTCATCAACAAAGTGTTACGCAAAGTGGCCAATCAGCCCGAGCCGAAGGAGGAGGATTTCGACGACACGTTGCTTACCTGACGACTTGGGACGAAACGTCCACGTAAAGACTTTATTAAAATTCTTGTCAAAGCTTGTCACTTTGATTTCACATTTAGTCATCTAGGTTTACAACACGAATTTATTTTATCGGCCAATGGACCATCGTGAAATTAATTGCCTTGGAGAAGAGACTGATTTCATCTCGACGAGGGATGAGTGATAAAAAAAAACGATACAAGGTGGTGCTGCGATCATCCGAATCGGTCTTTTTTCTGAGGCAATCTGGGAAAATAACCAATCACATTTTTTGTTTGGAATTTCGAAATAAAGTCTCATTCTTAAATCATTCAACTTTCTCCCGAATAAATTATTAATAATAATAATAATGACTTGGTTCCGTGAAACTTGTGGTGGCTGCTTTAGCTCCGCCTATTGCGCAGAATCCTTCGTTATTGGTTAAAATTGAAACCGGTCACAATTATAGCATCCTGTCACTAGAAGGGGATTGTTAGTTTCATCGTTAAGAATCTAATGTTTCCATTTTTAACTTGGTACCACTATCTCATGTTCTTGTGCTACAGCACAGGTCTACTTCTGGTAGAAATTTTTTTTAAAGAACTTACCATTATTGCACAGGTTAATCGAGAGGTGTCCAATATTGTACAGCATTCTTCTAATATGACTGGAGCCTAACTGTTTGGCTCCAGACCTCAAAATGCAGAACACTATTTTTTAAGCTAATGAATGCATATAAAACTATCATATACAGGGTGGCCAAAAAGTAGCTTTACACATTTGTGCGAACCCATTTTGGCCACTTGATATAACATCGTTACATCGTCGATGAAGTGCAAGAAACATGTCGGATTCTGTCTGGCTCGACAAGGAAAATTATATAAAAAAAAGATATACAGCAATTCTGAATTTTAGTTCAACATTTTAAACATCATGAAACTAAAAATAAATTCGTGAAGTTACGAAAGGTATCAAAACGAGAAAACGTTTTCATATTACATTTTTTTCTGTTCGTTTCTCTTTTTCTTTGTTCTTTTTGTTGAAATTATGCTCCACGAAAGCTTTAAAAAAACCAAGACAAAATTTCGAGATTCTAAAACTATCTAGCACAAGGTAACATGCTATTCACATATAAACAATTATTGACATGAATTGAGTAATTTCAAACCGCCGTAGCTTTGTATATTAGTTCGACGGAATCCAACGACTGCTCGTCCGAAGAACCTTCTATCGCTGCTTCGATGGCTGACGACGTGACGGAAAAATCGCAAGACGTAACGTCATCGATGGAAGTGATGTCATCTTCCGTGAAGGTGGATCTGAAAAAATATAAACGTTGTTATGATGGTGTTGCGAAAAAAAAAACCAGTTCCACGTCTGTAAACTGTTGAATCCGAGATAATACGGTACGGTTAATCTTTGCTACCGACTCTTGCAACTTGAGATCGGATGCTTACATGTCATCTTGCGAAACCCAGTTGATGTTCGAAATCGAGCTTCCGCGAAGACAAAAGATGTCGACGTAGCTATCGTGAACCGACGCTAAGTAAATACTTCCTTCGTCGACCGAAGGTCCCAAGTAGCGAGGCCCGACAAAGTCAAGAAATATATGCTTCGATTTGCTGAAAACAACATACACATTCAAAATACATCGTAAAAAAAAAACAGAAATATATTTTTTTATGTGCTAAATCTGATAAAACAACACTTACTGCATGTCCTTCAAAGAATGAATTTCGGCAATTTCAACTGAATTGAAATGCGTCACAAACAGGTACGGAGCTTGATAAGCTGAAACGACAAGCACAGGAAACAATAAAATACAACTTGCAACGAAAGTCAAAAATTCAATATGTGGCAAAACGTTCAAAAACAGATCTATATACCGAATGAAAGTGGCAAACGAGTCCATTTCATGTTTCCTTTTCTGGTTCTGCGTCCAAAGCCATCGACGAACAATCCAAACTCTGAAAGATGACGAAACGTTGACAAACCAGTAGTACAGCCATGTTTTCAGTCATCACGAAAAAATGGCACCAAACACCTAATCGGTTGCAAAATTTATTTTTACCATGAAAGCACAAGAGAAATTCTTCTTGTGCATTGGGTGGCGACACTAGCAAAACCGCCACAGGAAAGCTCTGAACTTGCAGTATGTTGAACACGATCGACGCCAGTGACGAATCGGACGCATCAAGAAATTCTACAATTTTTTTAGCATTAAATATAAAATTATTACTTTCGATAAACAACTTCTTTTGGTCAAATCACTCACCTTCGACTGTAAGTTCTTGTAGATCAATTTCAAAAAATTTATCTGCGCCCACAAGAATGGAGTGCGTTCTAAACAAAATACAACTGCAAGGCTCCGATGTTTTGAACTCCTAATAAATGGAACAAAAAACGAACATCCAATAATATATCAGACGACAATGTTAAGAAACAAAACTCTAATTAACATGTTCATACAATAAATTTTTGTTTGAGATTAAAAACCATTTTTAATTAGCACACTATTTGAAATAATGTCCTAATTCCATTTTTAAATTAACTGGAGGCCTGTCAACTATAAAGTTAACAGATTTTGTGCAAAACCTGTTCATTTTCCTTCCATATATCCAGTTGACAGAAATTTTTTGCCAATCTTAAATTTGAACTAGTTTTTCATCATTTTTCTCAAAACTGAGTTACCCGTTATTTTGTCCAACTCTGGAATTTCATCAACGTTAATGTATTGCACAATGTAGTTCACCGTCGCCAAACGTACAATGTCCTACCTTCAGCATAGCAAAATTCTGGGTGCTGTCGTGCCACTTCAAAACTATCACCCTGTCCGACGTCGCTGCACAAATGTAATACGTGTTCAGCGCGTGGGCGACCGAGAACAAATGGCAGGAACGAACACCGTCGACGGGCTGGATTGCCGTAAAGGACAGTTCGTTGGAGGAATTCAAAACGGAACCGAGCATCCCCAAATCGACTAGATTCAAAACTCGGTCGCTTTCTGCAGATTTATAAAAATAAAATAAATTAATGAACAAGTAATAAATTTTAGAAAGTCGACAATGAAAACTAGAAAGCCAACCTGATATGACGATCAAACAATTCAAAGGCGGAACAATTTTCATTTGAAATACGCAATCAAAGTTTTGGATTGGTTTTGGCAACTTTCGGGGAGAATCGTCGACGTTGCAAGTGAATAAACCTTCTTCCGTACCAACCAACAAAGTCTGTTCAAATAAATAGCTCACAGTTTTATGTATTTCATGATGATAATTAAACCAGCAACGCTTTCAATGTCAAAATATTCACCTTAGCGTTGTAGGGAACAACACAATTTACGTCGAGGACATCGTCATCTTCTAAATGCAAAGTCACGCTTCCGTACAGAGTCTATTCGATAACCAAAAAATCGTTCAAAATTAATTTATATAATACAAAAAACTACTTTCGTTAATAGCCAACGTTCGTAAATCGCAGGTTGTGGGTATTACAGTACAATGATGAGTAGCATAAATTGTGAACACTCACTGCGTCTCTCTTGCTATTACATTTCTGTGCATGCGCCACTGTTATACCTTCGAGTACTTCCACCCACTTTTGCTTAACCGCAAAACTGCTGGCCATGAGAAACTGTACTCTGTGACAAAACAAAATTCAATGACCCAAATGAGCAATATCCGACATCCTTCTTATAGTTGGCACCGGGTCTTCACATACTTCCTGGGCCAGCACGTCGTCAGCGCTTCCAACTTGAGGATGTACGGCAAGTCGCTCTTGACCGTGCTGGGAAGCTCCGAACTGGACACCGCACTGTGTACGACAACTTCCCCGTCGGACGGACACAAGTCCAAAACACCGGCGCATTCAGCGGACTCGTAATTTTCCTTGTCATTAAAATACAGCTTGTTTTCCTTGAGTCGAACGAACCTTTCTTCCCAGTGAGCGTTCCCTTTTCTAGTTGAAGAAAACAAACCCATCACCGTAAAAACTTTACTGCTAATTATCATCATCATAATTTTTTTTACGTCATGTTGAAATTTAACGAACGTATAACTGACCCAGGGACTTTCAGCCACTCTTCGAGTTCGTTTTCGTTCTGTTCCTGTTTAGCGACTTGGGTTTCCTTTTTCCGAAGCGACTGTCGGAAATGCTGCATCTGGGCACTAGGCAACCCACAAGTGCTGGGCAACGCAGTAGCGCATTTCGGATGTACAGCCACTTGGCACTCTTTAAAAAAAAATTAATGCACAAAAGTTAAAAAAAAATATTCAGCGTATTATTGCATTATTGGAAGAGCAATAATCAATTCCCTTCCAAAGTGGAAGTCTGTGTACACGCCTGACTGTTTTATAGAAGCAAAATGAAAGGCAAAATTCCAAATGCAAAATTTACAGGTTTTGCAAAAATATCTGATTACTTGACAAGCATCAAGTTACGGGTTAATTTAAAAATGCAATTACACAATATTCCAAAAATCGTGCTAATTTATAAATACGTTAATGCAGTTTTTCTAAAAATCAGTTATCTCTTTCACTGATTTGGAAGCGAAACATACGAGCGAAACAACCAGGAAGTGAAGCGACAAACAAAGAAATCGTAAAATATTTCCGATTTACAATAGTCACATGCTATATTCTTGCTCCAAAAAGTGCTAACTAACTATAGGCAATCTAATGACTTTATGCTATACACTGGTGTGAATCAAATCATTCAAAAAAAATAAATTAAAAAACAGAGGTCCTAACTTTGAACCCTGCGGAACCCCCTTCCTAATCATAAGTCTATCAGACCCAATACCCGCATTTTCTACATACTGATATCTCTCCTCAATTAAACTACATATAATATCAATAAAACTTTTATGTACACCATAATATTCCATCTTGCTCATTAATATCTTGATATGCAGTTGAAAAAATAACTTAAGTGGATTTACACTGTTATTCCAATCAACTATATTCTACCGATAATTTTTTTTTCCTACCTTGGCATTTGGACACATTTCGTCCAAAATGAAGAGTATCTAAACAGGCCGAGCATTTAGTAGCTCTGAAGTTCAGAACGAGGTGAAACCGATGAGGAATTTTGTGTCTCATTCGTTCAGCCGTCAGACTCCTTAAAGCAAAAAAAACATTAAAAATATATATATAATACAACAAGTTAATCACAAATTGATATCTTTGTTATCCAATTTAGTTATCCAAATTGACATGAAATAAAATAGCTACTCTTTGCCAAGCTCGGGTACTTCCTGGTTTCCCGGAGACTGAACAATCGCCGAAAGAATCGCCTTCGATTTGGGGGTCGTCGCAATGTTCATCGACGTTCCTCTTACTTTGGTTGAAACACGAAAAATGAAACATTATATAATCTTGAAAAAGAAAAGTCACCTTTGCTAGACGCCATCCAACTTATGAAAAAAAACTTGCCTTTTCGTTCTGGTGGCTGTGGTGACAATGTGCCTCGAGGTTCCGTGTTGACAATGTTTCTTCCAAATATCTTTTCCTGAAGAGTCTACAAAAAATAAAACAAAAATTTTTCTTATGAATTAAATGTTATTCTCTCACTGTTCATCACATGAACAAGACAACACTTGAAACAATAGTTTGGCTTTTTAAATGCATAACAATTAAAACGAGATTCACAGATTTAGTATAATAACAAAATTTATTTCAAATACTCGTACATACAAAGAAAGTTAAAAATAAACTTTATATACATAATATATATTTTTTCCATCACTGGATCGATTATCAATAAAAGATAATTATCTTTATTCAATATAAATAGATCTAGTTTAAATAAAGTAGCCCTTAAGCAATAAATATATACGCGGTAGGAAAAAATTCTCTACAATCTACTTTAATAATTCATAAATCATTATAAGCCGTTAATAAAATATATACTTATCTAAAAAAAAAAAAAACCCATAACATATTTTATGTTAATGCTAGTTTGATACTAAAAAATATAATGTGACGAAACTGAAAATTATTCATTTACCACCGTTATTAACACCTGGATAATAATATTATTATTTTGTGGTCGTCGCAGATCATTTTATTTTAACAGCTATGCTGTCGACAGAAAATGCATTTTTAACCCATCCGACGTGTCACCAAAAAACATTTAACATCGGTACCGGTTCGTCATGTCTATATACATATATATTGATATCGGTCACTATAAATCAAAACAATGATCGACACACACATCTCTATAAAATATAATTCGATCATCTAATAACTACTTGCCCACCTTCTTTTTCTTCTGCAACAAATTACTCTTCTGTATGTACTCGATGAGTTTCGTTTGCTGGGAAATCTGACTCTTCAATTTCATCGTCTCGGTGTTGTAGTCTTCCTGGAACGGAAATCATCGCATATCAAATTTCGAAACCAAATCGCCATCAAAATCAAAACAAAACTGACCATTCGAAGGAAACGCAAAAAAAAAAAAAATAATCAGTTTTCAAAAACCGTCCACACCAACCTGGAGGTTTTCGGCAAAATTCTCCAGCTCTTCGTTCCTCATGACGTACGATTCGCACTTGTTGACGGCTTCCTCCAGGCCAATGGTCAGGGAAAACTTTTCGTCCGCAAGTTTGCGATTGGACGTTATCAGTTCCGCAGCTTCCTCTTTCAATGCTATGATTTCCATTTCCAATGCATAGTGACGAGATTGAAGATTCTTCAAAGCGAACTCGGCGTCCGCGAGTTTGCGTCTTGCATCGTTCAACTGCAACAAGAACAAATCAGCGTTGCTCGACTATTTCATACCACAAATACAAAAATAACAACTGACAAATAGAAAAAAATTTGCCGTTATTAAAACGCACCGACTTACCAACTCATTGTACTTGGTGTTTGCTTCTTTATGTTCTTGTAACTCTCCACGCAACACCTGCACTTCGCTAGTGTGCGAGACCTTCTGTGTCGACACTTGACCATCCCTTTGCCTCAAGTCGATTTCCAATTTTTTCCTGCAAAAAATCCCAACGTATAATAATGCAACATGTGGAGATAGCAATTCAAGATGCAACACCGTTTTTTTTCCACCCAACTCCTCAAAATCCTTTGAAACAAACAATGACACCATCGTCAACGTGCCATATATAAAAATTAAATAACAAAAATAAAATAAAAATAAAAATAAAATTTAAAACTAAAATATCGCAACACTTACTTTTGCATTTTTTCTTTATCCAACGAGATTTGAAGTCGAGTCAATTCTCCTTCCATCTCTTTCTGCTTGACGTGAAGTTCCTTGTTCGCCTCCTCGACTTTTGCCTTGTCCGATTCGTTCTCTTCGAGGAGCGTCTCGAAAATTTTCACTTGGTCTTCTATCATGGTCGTCGCAGATTTCAACGCTTTGATGTTCTGCAAAAAAACCGTAAATAACCAAATCCTTGAGCCTATAAAAAAAATTGGACCACGCTAATCCGGAATTCACTAGTCCAGCAGCAGCAACTTCGGGACGATTGAAATGCAGTAAAATTTACAATGAATGGGTCATAATTTTTACATTTACATTGAATATTAATTGGGTTCGTAATTTTTAAAGATAATTTATTTTGCCATCTAACAAGCTTTACTCTTACTGGGTCGAAAAATTCGGCCACTTTTTTGGTCGTCCCAAGCTTTCCGGACAAGTGAGGCCCAACCTGCATTACATTCAACAACACCAATAAGAGAAGAAAAATAAATCGCACACCTTTTCTAGTCTTTGACAATATCGGATTCTCTCATCGAGCTGATTTTTCAACTTCAGCACCTCCTCGTTTCCGGTTTGTTTATCGCAGCGCAAGGTCTTGTTCTCGCTCTCAAGTTGCTAGAAAAATTGGTAATTGTAAAAAAATAAAAATGTTTATTGCCTATGATAATAAAGCAGCTAATTTGACACTATCTCATGAATCGTTACAGTAATAACA
Source organism: Cryptops parisi (assembly GCA_034695005.1). NCBI lineage: Eukaryota > Metazoa > Arthropoda > Chilopoda > Scolopendromorpha > Cryptopidae > Cryptops > Cryptops parisi. Next base: position 7,704 of record JAQIWH010000816.1, on the reverse strand, counting down.
CACCATTTTTTGTTTATTCAATTCTTCGTATTGGCCCTGCATTTTGCCAAGTTCGGCTTTCAAGCTCGATTGTGACTGATACAAAAATTTTTTTACCACGGTTAGCTACATTAAATATAAAAGTTTTAAGTTTCAAAAATGTAAATCAATCGCTTACAGAACTGACGGCTTCAAGGCCTTGGATCTTGTCTTCTAATCGCGATTTTTCTGCCTGAAATTGTACATGAACATACAAACATTGAAACTGTCACTCAAAAAAATTGAAAATGTTACTCACAACGTCAAACATTTTTTTGAGCAAAACTACTCACTTCGAATCTGCGTTCGACGCGTTCAAGATCCTTCTTCTTAGTGGCGACATCTTCTTTCAGGTCGCGTATCTGCTGACACAGCATTTCCTCCTTTTCTTGCATGGCAGCCAACTTGTCGGTTTTATCCTTGATTTTGCCATCTCGCTCGCCGACTTTACTTTCGAGTGCCAGAATCTTCTCTTGAAACCTCTTCGCTTCTCGTTGAGCGATTCGCACGTCCAACTTCGCCTCGGACAATTCTTTTTTCAACTACAATTCAAAAACGCCAGACATTGCACACGTCATACATAACCTTGTTGTTGTAATTTTATGAGCCTATGATTTTACTTCATTTTTCATAAAAACCTACTTTGTACAGCTCATCCTGCGCATCTTGGTATTTCTGCTTTTCGGTTCCTGCCACTTCCCTCGAATTAGCCAACCGATTCTGTAGTTCACTTCAAAATAAAATTACAATTACAGGGTGTTAACACCAAATTTTCATTACAACCTCCATTAGTTTAGCAATAGAAGCTATAGCGATGATAATTTACGTAACACTGTCTCTACAGGGTTATTCATAATTCCGCGACACGTTACAAAAATTCACCACTCCACGTCACGTTCCAAAAATTACTCACGATGTTTCCGACACATTACAACAGGATTTCTGACCCTCGGCTTCCACGGACCTGGCAGATTCACTTGCGGAATTTTCTTCTAGTTCTTGGATTTTCTTTTTGTAATAATAATAATAATAATACATTTGTAATACTATTGGTAATCAAGTCAATGCTCAATCACTCGTTCATGGCTTACCTTCAATAAATCGTGAATTTTTTTTTCATTCTGCTTGTCCTTACTTTCAAACTCTTCGAGCGCACACTGGAGTTTGATCTTCTCGTTGGCCGCCTCCTTCATACTTTGTTCAATGCTCTACAATGTAACAGAAATCAAAATGAGCATTTATACAAAATCGTTTTGTACCTTGGTAATAACAAATCTAAATCATTATTATTATTATTATTATTATTATTATTATTATTCTCAACCAACCTGCATTTGAATAACCATTTCTTGTTCCTTGATGCGATAATTCTTCACTTCTGCTTCAAACGTTTGAGTAAGCCCTGCAAGCTTTTCGTCCAACACCTAAAAAAAAATATGGAGATCAGCATAAGAGAGAGGAAAAAAAAAATTATTTCAAACATTAACGTATAAAAAAAAAAATAAATATATAAAAATAAAGTGCTTAAAATTTACTTAAAACGATCCTCACATTAACTTTAACCTTCAGATCTTTAGTGTTATTTTTCTCTTGCTGCAAACAATCTTGAAATTGACGAGTGAACCGCTCCTTCTCCTCGGAATCTTTCGTCAACTGTAACGTTTGAGCCTGAAAATTGAAGACCTAGAGCATCAGGGTCACACTTCTTGTACGACACTGTAGAAAAGGTGTCGCTTTAAAATCACGTACCGTTTTTGTCTGTTTCAAGGATTGGAATTGCTCACCGAGCAAAGCATGCTCTTCCTGCAGTTTCACCAGGTCGCGCTCCTTTTCCTTCAGAGCTTCAAGCTGCTTCTCCATCTCGTTCTTCGACTCCTCCATGTCGGACAAACGCTGACTCAACTCGGCAATTTCAAACTCCTTCGTCTCTTTCAGCTCGGTCAGCGAATACTGCAATCCTTCCACGCTTTCCCTACTTTTCTTGTGCAACGACTGCACGAGACACACACAATGAGTTCAGTTTGAAATAAAAGGTTGTAAAAAGTAAAAGTGGACAATGAACCACAACAATAAAAATCAAAAGATTCAAAAGAATAAAAATTGTTTTTAAAACCCCTTTTTAAAGATAACAGTTTAATTGTTGAACATTGTTAATTGTGACGTTTGCAACAATAGTGTTAGAATCCAACAGTACTGGATTGCCAAAGTTTGAAACATCCAACCGAAACAACAAACTTTCTCAATCCAAAGTGAAAGTAAAAACGAGGATCGTCTGTATAGACATTTGAAATCTGAGATTTTGACATTTTTAATGGTTATGTGGATCATTGTTACATGAAAATAACCACCCGGCAACAAACAACACTACACTAAAACAACAACACGATATTTGGAATCTATCGCTATGAACACCCTGCCACAAAAAAACAAACCCTAATATCGTTTCAAACATCAGCCCGTTTCCATGGTTTCAAATCAACATGAAAAAATAATCAAGTCTTAAAAGCAGGACCTAAATAAAAATAACGACCTCACCTTTTTCAGTTTTTCGTTCTCGGAGGCCAGCGTTTTCACCTCGTTGTTTTTTTCCTGCAGTTCTTTGTGATACATCAGTTCGTTGGTTCGACTCTTGTAAAACTTCCCTTCGAACTCTTGGATAAACTCGTCTCGCTCTTGCAACGCTATCCTATGGATGCAGCGTACAAATTCAATGTATCAACAAAAAAAAATAATACAACAATAATTACGTTTTGAAACCTTTTCCTGAAATTAATTCAAAAATTGTACTTATAAAGCTCCTTTTTCTTATTCCATTTGATTTTCTCTTGAGTGATACACTCGGCCAGTTTTTCTCCGTCTCTGTTGTGCTGGGCATGAGTAGCTTCCAACTCCCGCTTCAACCGCTGAAGTTTAAACACATGTTAAACCGTCTTTTCAAAGTAAAAAGTGAAACCAAACCCAATGGACAAATCGAAGAAGGCATGCCCAGAATGACGTTGCAATTGCCAAAACATTCAAAATTGAGCTTATTATGGAAAACCGTGCCTCATACATGGGCCTAGCTGGTGCCACCAGCAGACAAACTCATACCTACCTAAAACATACCTAGATCACATTGGTCACCTAATATATGGCAATCAATATACTCCTTTAGCCATCTACTCAAAACCATGAATTGGCTCGTGCAACGTCGTTATTCTGAGCGAGCCTTCAAAAAATGCTCACCTCGTTTTCACCGCTTAATTGATCCAAATCTCTTTCCAACTCTTCCTGGTATTTTTCCACCCCGCAAATGCTGCTGTCTTTGACTGAAAGCTTCGTGCGCAAAGTCTCCAATTCTTTCTTCGAAGACTGCTCATTCTGCTCGAGAACGTGAATTTTTTGTTGCAATTCGGCAATTTGCTCTTTCTTGCGGGACATGTCCAACGAACGACGTGGCGAACATATGCTCAAAGATATTCTACATGAAATTAAGTCGTCACAATTTTTTAATCCCCAAAAAAAAAAAAATTGTCATAAAAAACCAATTGCAACTTGTGAAAAACTTCACCTGTCTTTTGACTCGCAGCAGTGTGTGTGAGTGAAACCCACAAAGGGAAGGTTTTTCCCACAAAATCCCTTTTTTGTCACCATGTCATCTATGGACGACACAGGGTTGAGTTTTTCGTATTCGTCAAAATTGGACGTATCGTCTTGACTAGTGATTTGTGGAATGAACGGTGGCAAAGCTATAGAAAACAACAAGTACCGTATATTGAAAAATGCTTTTTTTAATCATATGTTACTGACGATGTATAGAACCCAGACATTCTATGGAATGCTAAACCTCTTTCAGCAAAGCATCAAATATTAACATCTTCTAACTGACCTATGTAGGTCAGTTCAAATCAGTCAACATTTCAATTATAAAATTTTGTTTTTTGAACAAATCAAGCCTAAATTGAAACTTAACACATACCCATAAACACTACTTTAGACTAAAAGCAACAAACCACTAACGTCACAAGTGGCCAAAAGTACCAAAACACTTTTCGGAAAAAAAAAAATACATACCATTTCGCATGTTATTCAAATCCAGCGACGAAAAAAAGGGATGTTTAATTAATTGGTGATAATCCAATCGCTCGCTCGATTCTTCCAATAATCCGGAAATAATACTTTCTGCATCTTGAGAGATGTCCATGTCTTTAGGCCATTTGAACGTTTTCTATTAAAAATTGACAATTTAATATTTTTTGCTCTCACTTTTTTGTTTTCTTCACCAAACCATGGTGCACTGCGGTACCTTATGATTCATGATGTTGTTGTACGTCACCACAGATTTTACGTCCGAGAAAGGAGTTTTTCCAAATAACAACTCAAACGCAACAATGCCCAACGACCACCAATCCGACTTGATGGGACAGTACGGAGTTTCATCATTTCTGTTCAACGCCGACAACACTTCTGGTGCGATGTAATCCGGGGTACCGACAGGAATCTTGTTCAAAACCTTCGAACAATGAGAAAACAAAAGATACATCCTCAGCTTTTGTTAGCCGAGGATGTAAACCACATAACGCCAGTCATGTGGGTATGTGGGTAGTCTGCAAAAATAACACAACCCACTTTTGTTGAATTTGATATTTTGACAGCAGAACCGAAATCTGTCAGCTTCACGTGTCCGAGCCGATCAATCAGAATATTATCCGGTTTGATATCTCTGAAAAATGTTTATTAGACATGACATTTTTTAAAATATCAAGACGATAACCTGGACAAACACCCAGAAGGTCCTTGTCCTAAAACTCATTTTTAGCATACGAGAACATTTTTGTTTTCAATTTTTTGAACTATGAACACATGCTACACAAAGAAGAGAACATAGCCTATATTATGTAGTACCATAGTACCTGTGAACATAGCCCATATTATGAAGACTGTTAATCGCCAAGGCTGTTTCGGCTATGTAAAATCGAGCCATGTCCTCGGGAAACACGTCATCCCAACGATTCAGCAATGACAACAAATCGCCTCCGGGATGAAATTCCATCACCAAATAAAGATTGTGATTGTTTTGAAACGCGTAATGGAGTTGAGTCAACCATGGGCTTTGAGTATTGGCCATGATGTCTCTCTCTTCTTCATAAAAAGCGACCTGTGACAACAATCGCAATGTCACAACGTTAACAATTACATAATAATCCATGCAAAGTCCCACAGCTACTTATGCATACAAAGCAAATCGATACATTTCACATACATTTTTCTGCGCTAGGGTATCTGATTTTCTCAGAGTTTTCATAGCGTAGATGGAGCCCGTCTGCTTTTCCTGTACCACTTGAACTTCCCCAAAATGACCTCTACCTATGACTTTCTTCAATTCGAAATCCGTGATGTTCACGCGCAGGCATCGCAATTCATTGATAATTGGCCTATCTGCAATTTGTTTTTTAAACATTGTAAAAGTCAAACTATCCCCCCTACATTTCACACGTAATATATCGATAGTGAAAATGCTGCAGCTTACACATATTAACGAACATGCCGACGTGCTTATCCTTTTGCATGTGTTCGTTATTGCACTCGTCGTAAAGCACAAACAAAGCGTCCAGCAGAGCATCTTGACTGGCCAAGTGATATTGGGAACGGTGACGTTTGCCGCTGATGATCTGATTCAACTTAGAATTACGACTGGGGATTGATTCCATGGAAGGCTCAACCATTTTGGCTCTGTGATAATGACAACTGCAATCAAACAAAATGTGTAATTCCCATTACAATATAGCTCCTAAATGAGATAGCTCTTAATTAAAAAACAAGGTACAAACTTAATTGAGGAGTTGAGTGGAATAACGGCGTAACTCAACAAATGTAGTTTTCAGAAAAAACTGTTAACTGTCTATTTATAGAAGAAAAATTAACAGATTTTGCACAAAAAAAAAATTGATAACTTTAGTTGACAGGGCTAAAAATTCAATTACACCGTTAATTCCAAGTACAGTGTTAATTTATAAATGCATTTACGCCGTTTTTCCAAAATATCAGTATTTTTTTCCATTTGTTTAGGAATTGAAACGAGCTAGTGAAGCAACAAAAACAGTAATCATTTCCAATTTACAATAGTCTCATTTCATATTCTTGCTCCAAAAAAGTCCGAAAAGCGCAAATTGTAGGCGACCCAGTGTCTTTATGATATAAACTGGTCTAAAACGATTCAATACATGCATTTTAAGGAATAACAATTCAAGTGGATTTACGCCATTTTTCCACCCGACTCCTGAATTAAATCACGCATGTCCAGTTTTCAACATCACAAGAAACCATGGAGTTATAAGTTTTAGGAGTGACTTGTATGTAAGTTATAACCCCAAGATGAAACTATCAACTGCTGTGAGTTTTTATAATTAGTTTTGTAGTATAACGTAGTTTTGTACGATAGTCGATATTATGACAATTATATTTTGACATAAGTTTAGGGGTGTCTATTTACAATTTTTCTGTCGTTACTTGAAGAAGAAAAATTTAAACAAAAATTGTTACAATAATTCAATGTGTAAAAAAATTTTGGTAAACTTTGCTTTTAGGTTGGTGGGCGGAGTTTGGAAAAAAAAAATATCGTTAACATAAATGGTATATTTTAATGTTGTTGTTTTTACTTAACCTAACCCAGTGTTGTGGGTGTAGATACCAGGGTAGATTAGGTTAAGTTAGTTAGAAAATACATCATTTAAAATATACTGTACCATTTATGTTAACGATATATTATCTAAACTCCACCCACCAACCTAAAACCAAGGTTTACCAAAGTTGTAATCAAATAAAATGCTGTTGGTTTTCTAAGGTGACTGGTCTACACATTTTCATAACGGATGCGTAGTTGACTGTGGTGCTCACATAAACAAACAGACTGGTTGCGAGTAAAATAAGGGTTATTTACAGTACAGTTCACAAACTATATATTATACTTACACAAATTACGTATGGCACTTATGGGCGATCAAAATTTGTCTTTCGAGTCATCGCATTATTTTCTTAAGTGTATTTATGACTATCAAAGGCGAGCTTTGAGGCTCTTTATCAGATCACTTTGGAAAAGACGTTCGAAATTTCGATTCGAAAGATCCGCTCGCCCTCTATAAAACGTGGAAAGCGTGACCAGTAACTGTTTATTTATAACATTGTCTTCAAAATCTAAAACGTTTTATCTGTATAATCAAGTGAAATTTATACTTTATTTTTAGTGCATTGTTAATTTTAAAATAAAGTTACTTAGAACCCAACACGACTGTTTTAGCGTGATCATTATTTCTAATTTCAGATTTTCATACCAACTTGCATGAACCTCCCCCCCCCCTCCCGCAAACTTTCACTGTTATTGGTTGGTTCTTTTTTATTCTGCGAAAATTCGTTGCATGCATGGTAAGGTCGTGCTGAAACTTCAAAAGACCACGCCCGATTTGTAAGTGCTTTACAATATCGAAGTGTCGCGTCCGCTAAATTTTAGAGCCCATTAAAGGGTGACAATGACAACACTTGCATTTTGTTCATGAATACATGGAGAAGTGTTGCAAAGGAAAGTTTTTACGTTTTCCATGCTTTGGTTGAAATAAAATTGTCACAAAACCGAAAGCTGGTCTGGTACTCATCGAAAAAAACTTTGTCTAATTGACAGTTTATAAATGTTTCACTTTCAATCTTGGCAAG